>JBBPPY010000917.1:0-14933 GCA_038092195.1 Leccinum barrowsii | reverse complement strand
CTCCCACTGACGCACGCCATGTTCCACCCCAGCGGCTCCTCCATCCTGCTTACCGGACCCCGTCCCTTTTACTACACCTACGACCTTGAATCCGCCACCTCCCATCGATCGCCGCGCGGCCTATGGGGAACCACGTTCGGCGCCAACCAAGATAGCGCCATGGACATTTGCGCCTTTAGTCCCGATGGGGACGTCCTCGCCGTCGCAGGCCGCCGTGGTCACATCCACCTTGTCGACTGGCGGTCCGGCGCAGCACAGGTCGTCGCCGGGCTCAAGGCAAACGCCGCGATCCGGTCTTTGTGGTGGTCGCACGGATCGCAGGGACGACAGGCCGAGCTCCTCAGCCTCACCGAGGACTCGCAGGTCTACGTCTGGGACGTCGGTCAGCGGCGGTGCGTCAAGCGATGGCAGGACGAGGGCGGTTTCGGGAGCCGCATCATGGGCGGCGATCAGCTTGGGCGGTACCTCGCCACAGGGTAAGCCCCCTCGGGTATCTGCGCTCGTGCACGAGACGGTGACTCTCTTCTTTTTGTTTAGATCCAACACAGGCCTCGTCAATGTATATAGTGCGGACAGCGCCCTATCGCTCGAGGCTTCCAAACCAAAACCCCTGAAGACGTTGGGTAATTTGACGACCAACATTTCGTGCCTGAGCTACAATCATGACTCACAGTTGCTTGCCGTGGCAAGCAGCGTCAAAAAGGATCAAATGCGTTTGGTGCGTCGCTTTACGCCCCCTTTCTTTGCTTTGTTCATTTCGAGAATGGGTAGATCCATCTTCCGTCCCTCACCGCTTTCGGGAATTGGCCAACGTCGAGTACGCCTCTGGGCCACGTCACTGCGATGGACTTTTCTAGTGCGAGCGAACACATAGTTGTAGGAAACAGTCGTGGGCGTGTATTGTTGTACCAGCTCCGAGACTATGGGGGACAGTGATAACAATGATGATCTTATCAAAGTAATGATCGCATTGCGACGACAAAAAGGGGTGTACAGTACAACAACCCACGAATGACATGCAGCGAGAACAACACACATGAAAAAGGGGACGACCAGAGAAAAGAATACAAGCGGTCGTCAAGCGGGAGAGCGGGCACGTCGACCGGTATAGCGCGCCAGTAGCTCGGTATAAGCTTTGGAAATCTAGAGACGGCCGGAGCGGCGTTGTATCGTGAGCGCGATGGATCGCCACCATCGGACATACCTTCTCCGCTCGTTGCCTGCCGTCGGGAACAAATCGACAAAGGACGGTGGAACATTCGAACCATCGTTTGGCTTCGTCAGCCAAGGAAGCACTAGACACGAACAAGGCTTGATGTCAGCCAAAACTAGAGCAGGGGGGTTACGGACTGCAAACATTCCACGCCCGTATTGTAGGCTGTGCTGAGAAGCCAGAGCCGTTCATCTACTGGATAGAACTTTTCGGGGTCACGAGACGATCAGTACGAGAACAAGATGTCGAAATCACACAGACACGGACGGGGTTACCGTTTTCCGAAAGGTTCCCGTGTTCTTCCAAGACAGCACTAGCTTGTTCCATATACTGGATAGCCTTTGATCGGTCAGCCACAGTGCCTTGCGACAACAGAATGGTGCATATTGATCGTAGCCACCGTGAAAACTTCTCCAGGGATAAGTGGCTATTCTTCAGGCACGCGTGCAGTATACCCTGAGAATGAATTGAGCCTCCACCACTGGATCGTGAGATCGAGCGAGGTGCATACCTCTAGAGCTTCGTATAATACTGTGGGGGGGTCAGCTATTAGCACATGAGAGCGTTCAGAATCAGTGAGCCATCCATGCCGTTGACTGGACAACCCTTGTTCTCCCACTGTAAATGGAAATCAATTGACACGACTCGGCTGGTTGCCAGAGGGCTAACCAAGATGTCGCAGAAGGCCTCAAACGTGTTCAGCGTTTGGCCGTCTGTGCGTGACGCCTCCTGAGCTTGAGAGTAAGGCTCCATTCGGGTTTCTGCGACCATGAAATACCCACCTTGATCGTACTCAAAACATACCCCCAATCTTCTAATCGTGAAGCCGTCTCGACAGCGAAAACTCGCAATACATGCAAAAAGGAGTGGATCAGTGGCTGATTATCGGCAGGTACCTTCGGAAGCAGTTCGGAAAGTCTAGCCCTGCAGCTCTTGATTTCCGTCAAGAGCGTTTCCGCGGCGTTCCCCTAACAGGATGGTCAACACACAAGGAGACATCACCGAAAGACTTACGGTCGGAACATCGTCTGACATACGTTGACGTGCGAGGATCACTTGGCCTCCGATGAACGACAATGCGAATAAAACTAAATGGGGATGCAATACCTCGGCCCGACGTCGCAGCAAAGGAGGCGTTCGCGACATAGAAATACGCGCTCGGTTCCACCTCCGTGACAATTCTGGACATGTACAGTTCGAGGAGCTGTAGATAGTTCAACGATTGAGATCCTAAGATGATCACAAATGGAGAATACCGACCTCCCTTGCGATATCGAAAGCCTCGGACACTTGCTCCCCTTGGTTATCCCAATTGGAACAGCCATCGATAGCACAGTTGTATGCCGTACGCCAAAGCCATGAAATATCTCGGATCACCATCATCGCATTCTCGTCGGTCACAGATTCGACCAGTGACTTGGCTGTGATGATATATTATAGTTAGGTCGGTTATATGGCATGCCCACGCACCGGCTTTGAAGTAATCGAGCAAAGTTCTCACGAGAGAATGTCTAGCGGGATGGATACACAAGATAACAAGAAAAGCCCTGGAAACTTACACGCTTGCACCTGGCTCTCCGAGGAGTTTGAGGGTTAACCTGATGATACACCTGATCAGCGTCATGGATTCCATTACGGTATCCACGTTCTCGCGGAAATTGAGTGTATCAAGCAGATGTATAAGCACAGATAATAGCAGTCCCTTCAGGTCGGAATCATGCGAGAGTCTACAAGCAAGAAGGAGCATCCGACGATCAAAATCGGGAGCCAAGACCATTTCCTTGACCGCTTTAGTTGCTGACAATATCGGTGTTTGTGAGCCACAACATGCGATGAGGGTGAAGGTCACGAGTTACCATCATCTTCAAGGCCTGAACACCCCGTCAACAACCAATTACGCCACACCAACCGATTTGCTGCACACGTACCTTGCCGGACCGCAATTAAAAACGCCACGTAACGGGTAGTCGCGCTGTTATGAGGACATCGCCCAATCGTGGCCATCGCTCGATCATACTCCTTTTGTTGAAGTTGACACATCGCGGCTTTCCGGAGACATTTTGAAAGCGAAGATGCGCCAAGGCTAGAAAAGATGGTGTGGGTGCCACACATGAACCAGTCAGCTGCTTCTGCCCAGTGTGCAGCATGGTAATGGCGGTCCCCGTATTGCCATATCAACTGAAAGATAAACCTTAATACTATGGCATGGCAAGCAAGCGATGGAACATACAGTGACACACACGGCCGCGCCAGGCCTGGAGAGCTCTATATCAGATGCATGAATTTCTAAAGGAGCAAACGGAGCCGGATCTTTGGTCACTAAATTTGCTCATGATTGGGATTATCGGGAAATGATAATTGCCTTGGAACGAATGTTCTAGATCTTTCAGTGCCGTGGCGTGCTCGCCGCTTTTCGAACAATGAAACAGTAAGGAAACGAGAAGCTTCTCAATAGAAGGAACGGTCGCAGAGCAAGCTACCGCTTTGCGTAGACAGCTCCTCGTTGCGGAAGTCACGAGATCGCTGTGGGATATTATAGACGTGACTGACGAACCAAACAAGGCAATCCGGAACTATGACATACTGATGGTGAGAAAGGGTTCGCAGTTCCTGGAGCATGCTTTCAGAAACGAACGTCAGCAAACGAGATGGCAGCACATGTCTAGCCTGACTCAGTTAGCTCTCCCTCAGAAAAGGACATGTTGTCAATAATTGACTCTAGAGCTATAATATCACACAATTAATTTATGGATACACCAAAGAAGGCCGCATATAACGGGAAAGATAAGCTTACCGTGAAGAACCATGGTATCCCCAGCTTTCCGCCGCTTCACCACAGCCAACTTCATCCAGCGGAGTTGCTGTTGCTCGGAGCTTGCCTAAGTATAACGTGTGAAAATCACGAATGAGATGTCGTAGGAAGGCCCCTTACGGTGTCTACGGAAGTATCGATGGTTGCAATAACCTCTTCGAGCGCAGTCTCAGCGCGCACTAGGTTTTCCGGGTCTTGTGATGAAGCCAGGAAGTATCCACGGGCTAGGGTAACGTCGGCGCAATTGATCATGTTAGGGTTCCACATTCAGTCATATCCACGTCTTACCCAAGCTCCTGAGAACAGATCGCTGGGCAAATATGCTTCATAGACCTTAACCGAAGGAATATCCAGAAGACGGACCTTGAGCTCCAATAATTCGGGTGTGGCCGACCCATTCAACTGTTCTATTACCTGGAATGCCTTTTTCAACCATCGCAGGGCTTCCTGTGCTTTGTTCCCTTCCTCAAGCGGTTTTCCGCTCCGCGTACAAGTGCGTAATATCTCTTTACCGATATCAAGCAACTTTCCTACCAGCACCTCCCGCTACGCGTGATGATGACATGTGAGCTGCCATGGGGAAAACATCACACACTTACGTCACGGATGGAGAGTAATGCCAATTGCCTATCATTTTCTGTGCGCAAAAGAAATGAGTCGTCCCACTTGACAGGTTTGATCAGAAAACCCGAACCGGTAATCTTGTCAGCCATGAACGTCGCAAGCCCCTCATTCTTTTCCCTCCAAGCCTGGGTACACGTCAAACAGGGATTGCCAGATATGTATCAGTGTTTGTCCATGCCAGAAAAAGTACAACAGCCTCACAACTTCCATCCTGCTAGAGAAATAAACTATGGTGACCCGTGCTCTGGCGTGCAAATGTTGACCGTCCGGATCATCCATGTTTCTCAGGGCTTCTTCATACTGTACAAAACGTGTAAGAATCCACGGGAACGTAAATGAGTTAACTATAACCTTGGCCGCGCACGTCAGAACGCATGCCGCCGATTCGTTATTTCCGGCCTCTACGTCCGCGGTACGAATAATCACATCGAGCTGTCATACCACGTTACCATGACGTACCTGACACCGCTATACTTGCCTTGCAAGCTATCTGGAGTAAATGCAACAAGGCTGCAATTGGGGGGAAGGGGGATGGAGAGAGGCCCAAACTTTACGAGTATAGGAACGAACCTTCGATGGTAGGTTTCGCCTCAAAACCGGCTTCCATCAAACGGAAACCCGCAAGGCGCACTGATGGTATGGTCAGACAGCGCGCGGTCCTTACACATCTCCGAATGCCCTACGTGCTGCAGTGATAGGACGACAGTTACCATCGGAACCTTGACGGAATAAGCCGGAGGCGTTCCAAAGGTTTACACCTTTTGACAAATTGAGAACGAGGCGTGGGGCATGAAAGAGGCTGCAAAGTGACCACTTGGTACGTACCTTCCTGATCGAGTGTATCGGCAAGGTGGGACTTTTTGGTCGACTTGGGCCGCAGCCCGGAAAAAGACTGGGCTAATGATGTAATACGATGGAGGTCCTTTACCACGTGTGCATCATCGTCGGACTGGATATTGTTGTTGAGCTTGGGTTTGATCTTGATCAATAAATCTGGGGGAGTGCCGCCCATTTCTCATCTGCCGGGTGAAACGGGTAGGATAAGGGAAGAACCTACCTTGAATCTGGTCGTATACGGTTTGCAAATTAGTGCCGTGTCGTAGTAGCTTTGAGCCCGGAGACATGTTCAACGATATCGATTCCTTACGGGAGTCGTCGGAGGTGAACCGAAGTTAACCGGCGCGTTTTGCGTGGCATATTATTATTAGTTATTTATTTATTTATTCAAAACAAATAAGATTCAAATATGTTCCTATTGTCTCTGCCTTTGCACCTCATCAGCTCGAAGAAGAGAGCGAGGGACGGCATGGCGGAACAAGTGTCTTCAGCAAACGAAGGAGATCTCCGTAAACTCGCCATCAGGGTCAGCAGTCCTCAGAACGCAGACATCTCCCGCTCATCAAGTTCCGTTTTCCACAGGAAGCTCGCAGGGATGGCGTATTCGCTGCACTCACCTCGGGACTCACGGGAGGTAATCGCTGTGATCTCTGACCCACGTTCGGCGGTTGTTGAGGTACTAAACAGCAATACTCGGTTCGAAGCTCTTGGGTCTCAACAGAAACAAAGCTGTCTTTTGCGGTGTTCGTGAGTGACGGCCATTTCGATCGTACGCGTCCTGGGGTGGTGAAACCGTCGTGTCCAGTTACGGGGCTACTGTCCGGATATTTTTTCACGCAAGCGTTTGAGGCCTCCAACATCTCCCGAATAAAGTCCACCGCCGTTCCGCGCTGACCGCCGAGGTGAAAAACGATGATCAACAGAAAATGATCGGGAGGCTACGCTCTTGTCTTGTCACTGTTACATACCAGCAATATATAGCCTTCTCTTGGTCCGCACGGTCACATCCTCAACCGAACCCTTCCGATGGGACTAAAAAAGATTGCGCCGAAAAAAGTGAACATGAATCAGCGCGTTACATTGTGTATGTCATCCCCGCCTTCTAGACCGGATGCGCCGCCCTGTGATAAATGACAAGAACAGGAAGCCAGGCTACATTAACCGTATGGGCTTGCTGTGGGAGTTTTAACCCTCCCTCGCAGTAAATAGGAGTGTCCAACAATAACCGGCGCTACCACAAATTCTAGGTTCGACGTTCCCGATCCGTCCCTAGGGTACTGCGTCCTGTGCACAGGGCATGCGACTTGTCCAGTCCGTGATCCAACGCTTGGTTGCACGGCATTGCGAACCCAAATGGGGTTCAGCGTCGTGTCGTCCTCAAAGTTGCTGGCGTGAATCAAGGAACAACTGAGCGCGAGGCGCCGCGACGATGTCGCCTGTGTGTGCTGCAACGAGGTGACATTGGGTTCACGCTTGGTGCCTTGTGCACCACATTGAATCGCCACCGTCAGGCTAGCTCATTCGCCCTCAACTGTCACAAGCGGCCCAACGCGATGTCAGCTCAAGATGTATGTTTCGAAGGCGCGCCACGTTCAAGATGAAAACTGTGTGAGAAACGCGGAAGGCGCAAACCTGGGAGAGGTCATATTGATACGCCGAGCCAACAGTAGTAGTATGTACGCAAATGATCAGATACAGTCCGTTCGCTCGGTCGCACTCGGCGGCTGTCCGCCCAAATCACAAGGCAGCAAGTCAACTTTTGTACAGTAGTTAAGGAATAGCGTAATGTATCTTCATGCGTGTGAACAATGCAACAGAATGGGTACAATGCAGGTGACTGAATCTATGCTAGGATGAATCGAATGTGCTCGTAACGGCCAATGCAGTGAAGGATTAGATAGGAAAGTGGCTCGAAGTGATAATGCAACAGTATTAAAAACGAAGATAAAATCAGAACTTCCTGCCATAAGACCAACTATAAGGATACACGGGTGACGCTCGTTGATTGGATGAGGCGTAAAAGTGCACTCCCGGCGGACCGGCATTTGCAAAAGGAGCGGAGGGAACCATGTTTTCCCTCAGCGGCGGAAGCTGCAAGGAACTGTCTGCCGGGGAAATGTAAGGGAGCACTTTTGGAAGCTTTCGCGACCAGATTGCATCGTGAAGGTGCGGCAACGGCGCCTGTCGGACATTCACATGGCTTTCATGTGGGCTCACAGAAGCTGACTGGATGTCAATAGGCATGTATGGCGGAGGGGGTGGGTACGAAGTAGTCAAGGGAGGAGGTTGGAAACGCCGCAGACGAGCTTTTCTCTGCACACGTTCGTGTTCTGCTTCTGTACCAATCGACGACCCAGCCAGGGAATAGTAATACAGATTCTGCAAGGATGAGATGAGAAATTTGCAACGCATATATGGAAAGCAATGTACCTGCGGCACGTTCACGGGTCTGTCTACTTGATACGCAGCTACCAATGTCTGGGGTCTATTCTCATGCGTGGCAGGGAGTGGTTGAACAGAGGAGGCAGTGCGTGCATTGTGGGGAGATGAAGAGGAGGTCGAGAGCGACATCTTGGCAAAGGATTGCAAAGGTTCAAGAGGAGAGGCAGAATTAGGACCTGTTGGAAAACCACTTTCCGGAATGTGCAAGGTCATCCCAGTGGGGCGCTTCAAAGGGGGTAACTCGTTGAAAGACGTTGAAGTGGGTGAAAATGCGTCTGCAGCTGAACGCTTCGAGCCAGGGTTAGGAGACGGCGACGGTGGTGGATTGATGTGCAGACGCGGCCGGTTCGCGGTATTCGTTGAGAAGCCTGGTTGAAAGAATTGCACAGGAGAACTCGAGCGCGCTCGATGAGTGCTTGATTGACACCTCTGTCGGGTGGTGCGCATGGCAGGGGTAGATGCAACAGGTTGCAGCCGGCGGCCATTGCGGTAACGTGTGCGCGACCTGCGCCATTTCTGGCTCTCGGTTTCTTTTGCCAAAACGAGACCTTTGAGCAAGTTGAGCCACGATTCGTACTTTTTTCCCGAAACGTAAAGGGCAAAGTCGACGCCCACAAGGAACTCTCTCTCCATGCGATTGATCTCGGCCAAGTCTATCCCAGAGACCTCTGACCAGGTCTTATTGGTGTATGTGTTACTGAAACGCGTTAGAGCGAGGAACCAAGAAGTCAAAGGGAAAGAAGACCTACTCGTCCAGAAACTTGTTTGCCATCATCAAGGCAGCCACTGCTATACGAAACTCGCTTCCAGGGAGACCGGCAGTAAAAAGGTTGCGTTCCTTGAGGCGCCAGATGTAATGCAGTGACAGGACGATGACAGACTGGCTGACTTGGGTGGTCTCGAGCAACTTTTGCATGAATTGCACAAAGGTGGTCGACGGATTGAACTGCAAAGGGGAAGAAGACGATGGGTTTTCAGGCGAGTGAGGGGGAGAGGGCATTTGAGTCCTCCGCGCGCTGGAAGGCACCGAAGTAGAAAACCACAAATAACAGACCATCTCGCACGTCTTTTCCGCGACAAAGCTTGCTGGCCGCTTGAGCGAGATATCGAACCAGTCGATGAAATGAGACGTGTCGCGTGGTGATATTGGTTGGAACGGTGGCTCGGACGGCTCGTCATGGACCATATCAGGCGAGGGAGGGAGGACTGGGTGGGGTGCTGATCTAACCCAGTTGGACGCGTCCCGCGTTTGTGGTGGCGTTACTGTAGGAGGTAGAGGTGAGTACACGAGATGTTTCGCGAGGCGGTAAGCAGACGCACTGGGATGCATGGTAGACAACTGGCGATCAAAGTGAGCTATCGGTGGCAAGGAGGTGACGTGGGGGTGCGACTGTGGCATGAGCCTAGGCAAGGCGGCTGACATGGGGGGAGTCGGGAGAGCGGTCAGTCTTGGATGTCTGCAAGAACCTGCAGACCAAGGTGCGAGGAGCTCTGCAGGTAGTGAGGGGAGTGGACCGCGGTGGGGGCAGAGTATGGATGGAGTGCGCGGCATGGAAGGAGGAGTGTAGAGAGCCATTGCAAACCCGCTGACGATGAACGCAGGGGGGGACAATGGATGAACGATACCATGATCATTTTATAAAAAAGGAGGTGTCTGAAAGGTAAAAAATTGCGGACGTGGATGCATTCTCCGCTTAGAGACAAAAAAAATATAAATACAGGGGATGTGCGAGTGGCAGTAGAGTACTACTCTAAGGGTTGGTAGTAGCAGTAACAGCAGCGCCTCCGACCCCCCCGCTTCCTGCCGCCCCCCACTTAGCAGATCTTTGATTTTTTTTTCTCAGATTGACTTGCCCGTCATGCCTTTCGTTTGATTTTACCAAATCGTCCCGATTCAAAATCCTCCTCGGCACGCTCGGCACAAGGGACTTTCCAGGGATTCCCCATAGCCTTACCCTTATCCTCCTACCTATTCGGGCCTCGCTAACTCAAACACACCACGTGATCACCCGCTTTTGGTATTCGCCCAGTCACCCCCCGCGTCCTTTCCTTCCAGAACCCCCCAGCGTCTGGGACAGCCAACTTGGCCGTGGTGGATTCCAGGCCACTCTGCCACATGTCTTCCGTCTATGCTCTCCCCTGAATTCAGAATTCAATTTACTCACCTCTAACTCCTTGGAAAATCCGAACGGATATTCCCCCACCCCCCCGCCGCCACCTTTGTTGTATTCTTTTTTACATTGTATTGTTATAATTAATTATCGTGCTAATCCGATTGGCGCGACTCTGCAAGTAAGTCAAGACTGCACAGCTGACATGGACACCTGGCACTGCGCTCTCAACCGCTTGACTGCCTCGATACTATTGCACAAAGCCACCTCCCTTGTGCAATCAGTTTGATATCTTATCCCTGATGGAGTGACAGACGGGCGTCCACCACAGCGTCCCAATGGAATTTCATTACCTGTTGGCTTACTTAGCAAGGAGGGCTCGGTGGTATTCCATGTATATATATTATTTTATCACCAACCATTGCAAGAATGAATCGAGCCGAGTGACGAACGCGTGACGGGACGCGTTTTTTTGACGCGTCCAGAAGCAACGCGATGAACTACCGATTCCGGCTCATGCTGTTCACTTCCTTATCCGTGTCCGTTGCGAGTCCATTGTCTCATGTGGCTGTTCTCCAGGTTCTTCGCCCTCCGGCGAACCCGGTTCATTTGCAACACCCGAATCCATGCCTTTCTGACCCCGCGCCCGCGCCCGCTTGCCCAAGTTGTTATTTCCGCGCTACGATATCATTGGGCACAAACTCCTTTCGTCCAGGCTCCATGGCATGCTTTAAATTGCATCTTGCTCACACGTAATCCCCGATCAGTGGACCCACTCCGCTTCAACGTATGTACCTTTACCTTCTGCATATCAGATCACCTTGTTTTAGGCGTCTTCGGTAGTAGTAGCTTAGGAGCTTTACCATAGCGTGTATCACAGCAACGGCATTGTCCCTCGGCCCAGACATCAAGCACGCCGTCACTCACCAGTGCCATGGCTTGATCCCCCATTCTGTCAATGCGATAATTCGGTTCCCAGAGGCAGCTAGTCCATTTTCGTTCTGATCTCCCGCTCGCATGGCCTGCACGCCGGCGACGTCGCACAGGACTCAACTGTGCAGTCTGTCTGACACGCGGCCGCCATCTCTACTTGCACAACTCGTCATATCTTGATTTGATCATGTGCGGCCCCCTCCGAACAGTGGCATCCCACCCGGTTCAATTGTCTACTACTTCAACCTGCCGCGTGACGTTCTTTGTCAAAAATTCGCCTCCTGACCCTGCCTTTGACAAAGCCTCATTCTATAGACACCCTGGTCCCTAAGATTGGACCACTGGCAAGTTGCCGCATCTGTGGAGAGACATGACGTGTTGACGTATTGTCCCACAGCTCAGTTTCGCCCCAAAACCTTGCCTTTTCAGACGAACGATTTCGTCCGTGGATCCGTGAAGCCCATTAGCGAAGGTCCCAAAAGGGCTGGTTCAACCCTCGGGATTTCAGGATCGGACTATATCACTTTACCTCTTTTTTTTTCCTGTTTCGCACGAATTTGGTTGGCAACCCAGGTGCCTACTACTACATTAGCATTCTTTTCCCATAAATAGGATGTTTGTTGTCGAATTCCCTCACTGTTGGTGACTGTCAGCCGCTGCCGCCGCATCACCGTAATAACCGCAACCTTGGGCGATGATATATGATATGTGCCAGGCTAGGTCTCTGAGATTTAATTTTCTGCTTCGAGACTCGCGAATCTAAATTGCCGGCCTTTGTATTGATTTTTCCATCAAAGACTTTGCCCCCCCTCCCCATGGCCACGATGCGGCTTTGTCATCCGAACCAAACCAGTGACGATCTTTGTTCCACCGGGGCAAAAATGGAAGCGAAGAGCGGCCAGTCTGACGGGGCGTGACGCGGTGTGTGTACGATCACGTTCAGTAAGCCGCATCGGTGTTTTTATCTAATTTTTCCGTCATTATTTAGATTTACTTTTTTTGGGGGAGAGGCTGACAGCGTCTCCATACTTGTTGTAAGTTTCACGTCCTCTGTGTAACCCTTTCTGCTAAAGCAAAACCTAGTAGTACTTGCCGGTATCACGTGTACTACGACATCACCAGTGCCACACCGGCACCAAGTTACCCTGTGGTACGAATCACCGCACCTGAATGACCCAACCACTAGGCGGTTCCAAGCGGGGGCGCGCGCGCGCGGCAATTTGGGAGGCGATTCTGTTGCTAACGGCGAAACGAATAAGTAAATTACACACGATAGCAAGTATAGTATGCGCCTAGAAGCTTCCTGGACGGTCGACGGCCATCGAACATCAAATGGCATCACGGTCAGGCAGGTCATTGAGGTGGCTGGAACTTGCCTCTCACGTCCGAGAGGCAGACTTGGGTTATCGCATCGATACGAGAACAAAATACAGGAAAGGCATGGAGCCTGTGCCTGGGCATATAGCCACACAAATCACACGAACGCATTCTGTTGGGCGTTCCATAAAGATAACCAAGGGCGAACCCTTTCAGTCATTCAGGTTCAGAATAACGGCGACACTTGCCATACACGGAAGTTAACGAGTGCTTTCTGTGGCAATTTAGTGGCCGAAAAATCGGAGAGAGCGACGGTAGTCCGGCCGGAAGAAGTAGCCAGGGACAGCTTAGGGATGCGGCCAGAGTTGGGCATTGCTTACCCTGAGCACGCCACCTCGATAGTCAAAGAGAAAAAAAAAGCTAGCTATGTATGCAATCACCTGCGCCGGCCGATGTGGCAGGCAGGTGCGGTGGCAACTCGCCGGTCGACCGCCATGAGATGTGTGTGTTGCAACACCCCATTCTGGTTGAGGGTACAAACCATGTCATCCTGCGGGCGCTATGAGTACAGGAACGCTTCGCATGGATCAGGAGAGCGGTACATGGAAAGGAGGAACGTTATACACGTTGAGTATTCTGATGACAAGATCTCGGTCCAACTGCGAATCGATTCGGTGAACTGGACGCGCATCATGGATATGCGCCGAAACTCCATTTGTATGATCTCGTCATACGGTTTTTGGGCCATTCGGAAGAACCGGTCGTGATGAGAAATAGTAAATTCTTCCGCACGAATCGCACTTGAGATTTTAAAGGCTCAACCTGGCCGTGACTAGGGTTTCGCTTGACTCCTTCTCTCGGATCAGAAGAACAGCTCCGAGTCGAGCATGCGAGCAGCCTGGCCTTGTGCAAGTTTGTTACATATGGGTGTCCGTGGGTCACGTCAATCGCCAAGTCAACGGTTCTAAAGTATCACAGGAGGTAATAGACCAGCCTTTCCGTCAGGCTACCGCGGGGTCAAGCTTGCATTCCACATCAAGACGTGCGACGTGTGGCGACTGAACTGCAGCCTCACCGAGAATATACTTATTCAGGTCGCGACCTGCCCGGCTCGAATCATATCTTCTGTATCAGGGTTCTCTCACGGCTCATTCGAGGAAAAGATGACTAGTCGAGTCGTGGATGCGATACGGAAACGTACTAACACTACCTTGGCCGCAAATTGGGGGCGGACATGAGTGGTAGCAGGACCGCCATGTACCTCGCACACCCGTCCACGGCTTCCCGCTTTTGGTCCTGGATCCGTGTGTATCGCGCGGCGCGAGCGAGCAGATGCCACTCGAAAAACTTCGTGGACCCTGCTCTGATGGTGCAGTGGCTTCGCAGGTGCCACCACGTTACTTTTTCCCTGACTATGTAGTGAGGGATGCGGTAATGATGATGATCCCAGACCAAGAACGACTAGCGCAACCACTGATAGGTAGATAGGCTGACCAGATATAGGCAGTGCACATCAATCCAACCTTGGTCTTTTTCGGGTTAGTGTCAGATCTTGGAGCGAACGAACACCTTGCCAACATAACTCACAAGTCGACTGATGTTTCATAAGCATCATCATTTCGCATCCAATCATAGTCCATTGCGGAAGGCCGTCGACGACGGATGTGATGGCTCCCGCTGGGCGTAGCCCAAAACAGCCCCAAACCCACGCAGTTCCACAATTGGTCCGCGGAGACCCAAGTGCACGATCTCACACTTGCCCCGGACCGAGAAACCCCTGTCGTATAGAACACGGTGCGCCATGTAGGGATGAGGCTGCAGTGCAAACGCAAGAGTCGACTACGCCTGCGAGCGGTGCATAAGCGCAAGAACAGACAGCCCGAGGCGACGCGGACCCGGCCACATTCAGCGTGTTGCAGTCCTGGAACGCTTACGATATCGTGCATTACTTATGCAGCTGCATTAACGGACGCTGTTAGGGTGGGATGTCGCAGACATGCACAAGTGTGCTGCTGGCAGTGAAAAAAGAATACAGACAGACACGGACGAGTAGTGATATCACCGCGAACAGAGCTGCCCATGCAACTTGGCTCCGATGGTGGTGGACGGGGAGAATGCGAGTCGTGCGACCAACGTGCGTCGTCAGTGGCGTGGGAGAAGTGAGCCTTGTCCTCCCCCTCGCTACACTCGGGCCAACACACCACACACATCAACGACGCCCAGCCCAGGCAGGCTAGCCACGACTCAGGTCACAGTCTGACCCTCAACTCGCAACCTGCACGGTAACCATACAATCAAACCACAGCGCACCGTCACATTCTTCAGACCAACCAGAATATTTCTTCCGACGTCACGATTCGATATCGCTACGTGCTTGAGCCATGGCAATATCGTTTGGCTCCTTTGAGGGCGTGTGTGGCACCGCTGCCCTCGTTATTTGCCCGCTCCTGGGACCATCTGCTCAGGGCATAGAACCGACTTGTTACTCTCGTAACGTGCAGATTGGATCAACATTACTTTTCCAGCCTTGTGAGTTCAACGTGCCCTTCAACGTTTGTGTGACCGCCTAAAGTTGCTGCTGTTCCCCAGCAACATGTTTTGTGCACATCGTTGCCATCATCATGACCGCAATCATGATCTACCA
>JBBPPY010000916.1:0-14941 GCA_038092195.1 Leccinum barrowsii | reverse complement strand
AGGCTCTTCATACAAACGCTCCACATCGAGTTGAACGAAAGAGACTGGTGTCCATGATTTTCGGAAATACGTCTGAAGACAGATTCAGAACAATGGGTGTACAATTTGCTCCCAAACGCCTGCAAAGTATGAAATGTGAAACATATTTCGATCACAAATTAGACAAAATCACCGTCATAGAATACATGTCCAGAAAACGTTAGACAGCGTGAATGAATAGCATGGTGTCCTGAAAGAGAGCCATGTACGTGAGAGTCTGGGATGGTCGTAACCCTGAAAGCCTGATTAAAAAGATTGGTGACTTGGATTCAAACTACTAATGTGACAATATTATGGGTCAACTCCATCCACAGCGTCCAAGTTATACAGCTTAAAGAATGGTGGGTTCCCCCTCGATGGTATTCTTTATCTTGAGCAGGATCGTCGTCTTCCAACCATCCAGCTTGCTGACCTTATCAAATTCGACAACACACCCTGTAAACGCCTGTTGATCGTCGGCCTGAATAGCGTCGATGATTGCGTTGACGAATTTGCATTCCCGTGTAGATGCAAATGTAGGGTCCTGTGACATGTACTTTTGTATGTTTCGTTTGGCAGTGATAGAGTCCTAAATGGCGTTGGTTAAACAACTCAGCTGTGTGTGTCACGCTCACCTTCATAGCCAACGCGCAGAGACACGCCTTTAGCCAATATTCCTTGACGCTGAATTTCGTGATGGCAGATGTGAGCGACTGGTCTGCGACCTGCTCATAGCGCTGAATGGCTTGAGGATACTCCTCTAGTTCAGCGTGGAGGTCCGCAGCATCTTTGTAGCATCCATTCGCGGTACTGCAATCCATCAGCACATGTTCACTTCAGACACGAGATTACGAACGCAGTGGCATCCTCCTGGGCGTACCAGTCCCCTGCTCGCTCAAGGCTTTCGCAAGCTTTCTGAACGTTGTGGAGCTCGTGCTGATATATTTGTCCTATCTCCTTCTCTCTATCCGCAGCTTGTCGGAATCGACCAGCGCTTGTCAAATGGGTGATTGTCTGCGCCAGAGCATCGATTGCCACTGCCGGATGCGAATTCAGTGTTAAAAATCATGTGAGGGTAAGGGTAGATGTACAGTCAGGATACCCCCGCTTGAAGGCCTTGGCGGCGTTCCACCAGGCGTTTGCGGCATCGTTCGTTTCCTTGCACTTTTCTCTGCACTCGGCTTCCCTCGCGAATGCATCACCTGCATCTCTGAACAGTTTGTCAAGTTTGAAGGCATTGGCGGCCTGCTGATAAAGATCACCAGCTTCCTCGTATTTCGTGGATGACGAAGAAAACCATCCTGTAGACGAGTTGGCCTTCTTGTCCGCCTTTTCTAGTAGAATTTGGGCAGTTGACTTGGCTGGCATCGTAGTTGAGCGTGCCCTGGATTACATCACAACCGCAGTGTGGGTGCGCAAATCACGTGAACCAAAGATGCGCTGCACTGCACTGGAGTGTTTCAATCGTTCATCCTTACCTTACCAATGCCTGCACTTTCTGATTTTGAACGCGAGCTCAGAAGGGGATTGTTGGAATATCCGATAAAAGAAGGAGACAAGTTTTCATATGGAACAGCGGGTTTCAGAACCTTGTATGTGCAAGGTAGCTATCTCCTCACTTAGATCTCATTGAAACGGAATCTAGAGGGAACAAGCTCGAATCCGTTCTCTTCAAGGTTGGGATTCTAGCTGCTTTGAGGAGCATGTTGTGCGATGGTAAGATCATCGGCGTGATGATCACTGCTTCGCACAACCCAGCGGAAGTACGTCTAATGCTTCTTTCGACCGTGTTGATATCCCTCAATCCCAGCTCTCGCGCAGGACAATGGTGTAAAGCTTGTTGACCCTCGCGGTGAAATGCTAGATACCTCTTGGGAATCGCATGCCACCGACTTCGCAAACGCGTCATCACCCGATGCGTTTCTCGCGATTCTCGGGAACTTTGTTCAATCCAAGCAAATACCACTGGACAAACCAGCCAGAGTCGTATATGCGCGCGATACCCGCGCGTCTGGTCCAAAGCTCGTTTCAGCACTCCGCAAGGGCCTCGCTGCTTTGGGTGCCGTCGCCACGGATGCCGGTATTACTACGACGCCTATCCTTCACTACTTGGTAGACACCATCAATACCACGACGCAAGAGTGGAACGTGAACAAATTGATCGAAAGTTACTATGTCAAGCTCAGCAGTGCCTTCAAAAAACTTGTCGTTCGTCTCTGCCCTTGATCATGTGCACCCGGTGGCTAATTTATCCTACAGGCAGACAGAAATACCTCGGCCCATTTGTTGATAGATTGTGCAAATGGTGTTGGTGCTCCAGCTGCGAAAACGCTCAATGACTTCCTTGGCAAGTCTCTGACTCTCGAGTTGAACAACACGTCCATCGAGAATGCGGACAAACTTAACAAGGATTGCGGTGCGGACTACGTGAAGGTCAACCAAAAGTTACCACCATCGCTTGCGTCACAGTTAAAACCCGGGGAACGCGGATGTAGTGTGGATGGTGATGCTGATCGCCTGATCTATTACTACTTGGACGACGGCGGAAAGTTTCACATGCTCGATGGGGACAAGATTACCACGTTGGTGGCCAGCTTTATCGTCAAACTTGTCAAGGACGCTGGTCTCGAAGATACCAAAGAGAAGATCAAAGTTGGTGTCGTCCAGACGGCGTACGCAAACGGAAGCTCCACTAAATACTTGTCAGAGGTACGAGACTACATTGCAGTGAAGCCGCCTGAAATCCAACTCCACGCAGAGGCTTCCTGTGACATGTGTGCCAACTGGGGTCAAGCATTTGCATCACGCCGCGGCTGAAAGATACGACATTGGAGTGTACTTTGAAGCCAACGGCCATGGAACTGTCTTGTTCTCGTCATCTGCTCAACGTAGGATTGCCTTACACGAAACAACTACGGCTACGCAAGCGACCGCACTCAATTGTCTGAAAGACGTGATTGATGTCATCAACCAGACTGTTGGCGATGCACTTTCTGACATACTCCTCGTCGAGGCTGCGCTCTACCGCATGTCGTACACTGTGGAAGCATGGGACAAGTTGTACTCGGATCTTCCAAATCGACTGGTTAAAGTCAAAGTGGGAGACAGGAATGCCTTTGTCACGGAGGATGCGGAGCGCCGCTTGGTGCGACCCCCCGGTCTTCAAGCAACAATCGATCAGCTTGTGCAAAAGTTGGGTGGTCGTTCGTTCGTTCGGCCGAGTGGTACGGAGGATGTGGTCAGGGTATATGCGGAAGCAGGAGAGACGGACCAGGCTGTCGGTAAGAGATCTGTTCTGGACTGGCAAGGGTCAAAGACGCATTTGATTGCACAGATCTTGCCCTCCGCGTGGCCGGACTGGTATATGATGAGGCGGGTGGGGACCCTACACAGAGGCCTGCTGAATTCAGGTGACGAAAGGCAGAATATGTGTAAAGCTTGTACTTTTAGGTCCGCGGACACATGGAATCCGATTACCGATCCGGATGAGCAGCAAGACGTAATTTGGCATGATAGTTGTGCAACACGTACAACACACGACACGAAATGCCATCATTGTCTTTTCTTGTTCCTTGACCAACACTTTCTGCCTTGAGATACTTATCTTTCATCCATGTGTCGTTTCGTGATTTACAAGGGCACATCGCCTGTTCAATTGTCGCACGTGAGCATCCGTGTTGCAACTCGCATCCGACCAGTCTCCGAACATTCGTACTAGCTGTTGACACGCCCTTGCCACTCTATCATAAACCAAGCGTTCGATTCGAGACTACGCCTAGACCATCGGAGACCCATAAATGGAGACGGTTTCGGCGTCGGTGCGTTTCGACATGGTCATCACTGCACAGTGACACCCCGCTCAGTGCTCCTGTCGCAGGCTGGTATGACACCGTCCATGACGAAGAACTTGGAAGCCAACCTTGCATATTCACTTCTGTGACACCAGTAACGTTAATTCACTAAGCCTGTGAATTCTCCACTGACACCAAAACAGGCTTGGAACAATGCCAATCTGACACGATTGGCAGAGAAGATCAAGTCACCCCTCGTGTTGTGCGTAGATACTAAAGATACCTGTACCTTTCTTGGACTCTGATGTATCCAGTGCCCACGTGAGAGCGACGACCGAGGGCTCCCTATCACTGGACAATTGCCACCCCTTCGTTTTCGGAAACATCATGGTGAGCTTTACCCACGGTGATCTGATCGCGAAAACACTACTCATAGTGGTAAAAAAAATCTAGTTCATGCATAATGGTGGGATAGCGGAATTCCATATGATCAAGCGGAAATTACAAGCAGGCCTATCGGATGAGACATTTAATGTTGTGCAGGGAAATACCGGTACGTTGTTCATCCTGGCATGGAAGCCTGCTTGCTAAGCGATCGTAGATTCGGAGTGGGCGTTTGCCTTGTTTCTATCCAAGGTGAGTATCCTAATATTATCAGATAGCCAATCCCAAATAGTCCCTGATTGTTGTCAGCTGCCTGATGCGAAAGCAAAATCATTCACTCATCAAACACTGCAACGAGCGATGCTGGACACCATTGCTACTCTCAACAACTACGCCGATCTTGCGGGGATAACCGAAGTATGGTCCTCCCACGGCCGATGCACACCAAGCTAACCTATACTAGCCTAGTCTGATGAATTTTTGTGTTACCGACGGTGAGAGTGTCGTTGCGACCCGATATATCTCGTCTCGTCAAGATGAAGCTGCCTCACTGGTAACGGACGTCTCTAGATTGATCCCTCACATGACCTGAGAAAGTTTGCAGTGGTTTTCCTCCGGCACGACCTTTAGCGAGTACTTGCAAGGCGGCCACTACAAAATGACCAAAGCGGACAAACGAGAAAACATCATCATGGTTGGTTTCCATGATTTACGTTCCATGTTTCACGTCTCCTGATCCCTCTCAGATTGCCAGCGAACCGCTAACCTTTGAGAAAGGTGCGCAAATAAATGCTGCCATGACGATTCAGACTCAACGTTTGCTCCAGCTGACTGGATGGAAATACGAACCAACAACATGGTCGTGATCACTCCGAAGATGAATGTTTTACAGATACCTATCGTTGACAGGTTCTATGTTTCACCGTCTGACCCTGCTGCCCTCAACCGTGGAACGGAATTTGCGGCTGCGAAGGGTCTTCTCAGCCCGAGGAACACGCTGAAACCCACACAGCTCAGAGATACCGCATCACAGCTGTCGATTTAGGTCGTGTAGTTATTTTATGTTTATGCCTTGTTGTCGTAAGTTGCTGTGTAGTGAGCATGTGACTCGGTACGCAACTTGAACGCGAGTTGCAACGTCAACAACACCGACGACACGCGTGTGGCCAGATCTGTGAGTGGGTACCCATCGACGAGCGGGATGAGTCCTTGGATACTGTGGAGTGCGTTGTCCAACACGGCGAGGTACGTGCATTTCCTCTGTCCTCCGTCCCTGACCTCATCCGTCCTTCGAGGTTGTCCACCGTGCTGCAGATACTGCTTTATCTTCCTTTGACCCTTGCAACCCTCTCCACCCCTGCCTTCCTTCTGCTGTCGCTTCTTCTTTCCGCGCATGGGTTTATTCATGGCACACTCATCCTTCTCTGGGGTTCCCAGCTACTCTCGGTCATGCAGGTTCCCATGCACTCTTTCCTTCTTCTGGTGTCCTTCAATGCCTTCTCCCAATCTGTTCACCCAGCACTGGCCATCGCAGTCGCTTGGTGGGGAAAATTTCTAACATTCTCTGGACCGATTTATGTGGCCATGGAGGGTCTCTCTAGCCTGCTCTTCGCGCAGAAAGTCGGACAGGTTGGAAAAGAGCTCGCAAATGAGGCAGAAGGTTATCAGTTTGGCATCCTTATTGCATCGGCGGCAGCATATGTAGTTGCAGCCTGGTGGATAGTCGTGGTTGGTCGTCTGTCTGCCTCCTGTTACCTTCGCTCACCTCCGGTCACCCAGGCATATCCGGCTGCAGCCACCTCGCCACTCTCTTCTACCCTGTTGGGTGTAGCATTGACCGCGTTCCTCTTCTTGACGGTGATCGGTTTCCGTCTTGGCCGGACAAACATTATAGAATCATCGATGCTCTCTTTGTTCCTGGCCTATAATATCTGGTTATGTGGCTTCGATCAGACATCGTTCTCGGATCCGGCATCTTCATAGTATGTCACGCTTCTCGCGCTCACGTACACCGTAATTCAACAACCCCTACAGTGCACCCCTTTTATCCAATATCCTTCCGCATCTTCAAACGCTTGTCAATTTCATTGCGAATACCCTCCCAAAGCCAGTGCTCATTGCGCTATTTTACCGACTGGCCATTCTTCAATTTGCCTCTCGTATACTTCCTACGATCGGTGCAGATGCATGGGAGTCTGAAGACTCGGCAATTGATGGCTGGGATGGAAGACCCGTATGAACCCTGAATTTCGCATCCGTGCACAGCTGACTGTTGATATGCCTGATAGACATCGACTTTGACACGTTTCCTGCTGACATACCGCCAGCTAATATTCGTCATGGTGTACTCACATTTGCTGCGTGCGTCCCTCATTTCCTCTTCATTTCAAGGCTAATTTTTCCAAACGTCTCCAGTTTTGGACCCTGCATCCCAAGTGTGGTGGCGTTGGGCAAATGTCATGTTTACCCTACTACTGTGGTCTGTAGAGCTCGTCGTTAGCCCCGACGGCGATGACGTGAACACAAAGTGGAAAGTGGAATGAATTGATCAGGTGATGCCTCATGGCCAGCGTTACTCTCCAAACAACATATCGCCCCCTCCCGATCAACAGTTATTTGCTTTCCATTCCGCCTCTTCATCCCTCATTCCTTCATAGTACTCCCTCTTCCAGACCTGTGCCTTGTCCTTCACGTCCTCGAGTATGCGCTCGCATGCCACGAAAGCTTCCTTGCGGTGAGGCGACGATACCGCAATGACTATTGATGGTTCGCCGACTGGAACGATTCCTGGGCGATGGTGGACGGTGCAGGATATGAGCGAGGGGATGTTGTGAGAGTGCGGTTGGCATGTTGATCGGGACGCTGCTTGATGAGCATCCTGGAGATGTTTATCGCTGAATATCTCTCAATGTCTTACCCAGACACATCGGTCGCAGCGAGAGAGGAATGGGAGCGAGGCACGTGTGTCTTGACCTACGAGCCCCTCGATGTAGATGAAATCATGCGTTCGGTGAGGGACGACAGTGCTGGTGCGACAGCCGTCTTCATTGGTACCACCCGCAACTCCTTCAAAGGTACAACCGCACGGTAACAGTCCATCGAGGTCATCATTAACAGAACACGACAGGCAGAGTGGTGACACGTTTAGAATTCCAAGCGTACAGCGAGCTGGCCATTAAAACGATGGTGCAAATCCTACGTAAATTGTTTGTCAGTCTCGCCGTACATAACTTGAACCCTTCGTCCTCGTTTTGACTTTCCACTCCAAGCTGACCTGTACTAGCACTGGGCCACATGCTCGCAACAAGCTATCGCCGTACGCCCATAATTGCCGAGTATATATCTCGGTCTACTCGACGCCGTCTGCTCTCTCTCCCTCACTGACGAAGGTAGCGCTGCACCTTCCATGGTCGCGGATGCCATCGTACACCATCGTCTGGACGACAAGCAAGAGCTTGTACAAGCCGTCGAAGACTCTGCGGGCACACTATGCAGGTAATGACATACTTTTTTATTGGTTCTCGGTTAACTCCTCGAGGTTAACGACGTCCGCAGCTGCGATGGAGACTGTTTGTCTTACTTGTCCTTTGATTGGTCATGGCCTGACTTTCGAGCAGACGAGCGCAACGATTGTCATATTTGTCTATCTCATGATCGACCACCCAATCTGGGTGTTCAGCATCGTGCACGGGCTGTGTCACATTGACCACGTCGTCGGGCGGGAGCGACTGCCCGACTTCGACGACCGGGCATCGTTGCCGTGGAGGCTCTATTGCGCGAGACGATGAGATGACATCCCTGTTCCGCCTATAGGTGTGCTCATTTCGACTGTCTACACTTGGATTCCGTTGACATGTTCTAGGTCTTCCACATGCCCCCACCGAAGACGATGTCTATCGAAGGCATCAAAGTCGGACGTCGAGCATACACGTACGATGAATACGGAACACACGTGCAGGACGATGTTGCGGAACGAAGGCAAGTCTGAAATGTTTATGCCCGAGCGATTTTTGCGGGAGGACGGTACGCTAAACGACGACAAGCTCCCCTGGGTATCTGGATTCGGTCGTCGAATCTGGTGCGTTATTGGCCGTTCGTGCCGTTCGTGTTTCTGATGCGGTGCACACAGTCCAGGCAGAAACATTGCGGAAATATCGCTGTGGTCTGCTGTAGCGTATACATTGGCGGTCACGGTGTTCAGGATCCAGAAGACAGAGGGATTCGATAGTGTGAAGTGGACGACGGGGTTGGTGAGGTGCGTTAGAGGCATCTGCACGCAACGGAAAGATGCTGAAGTAGACAGTTATGTATGGCATGTCCATGTCAGCCTCGATTAGTCGGAGCATCCTGAAGCAAGTTGCCCGTCTGGACGAACTCGCGACGGGACTCCAACGCCTCGAACGACTCACACTCGACTGCTTCTTTTGCGTTGTTTTTACTACTTCCTCTTTCCTTTTCAGACCGCGCGCGCGTTTTTGTTGAACGTTTAAATTAGTAGGGTTCCCAAGTCTTTACATATGCTAACATATTCGGTCGTTTCCCAATGACAGCAAGTAGCTCGCTGACGAACCCACGGACTGGAAAAGCCCTCCGGGCTTTTGCTCACTCTTAAATGCGCTCACTACACCTTGATTACGCGTTACAATACGGATTTAATTTTAAATATAACCTGCTAAAGATCAAGTAGGGTTTCCGCCCGAGGCTGGTACCCTTGTCCCGGGCCAGAACCTAACTAGTTTTTAACGTGTCAAAAACAGGGGTTGTCACATAAAAACACGTGAGTTTTTCACGGAGCCCATCGCATGGCGGTGCTGCCCCGTCACGAGTTTGAGATCACATGATCACATCAACCTTCTCGGGAGATATCCGAAATTCGGAATTCTGCAAGTTTTTGTGATCGGCGGCCGCCTCACTGAAGCCCAAGGCTGGTTCCAACTCACCAACTCCAAAGTAAAGTAACAGCAATATAGTCCCACCGTCCTTTAGTTGAGAGGTTTGCGCTGACGTTTTTTTCCATTGTCACCTGTGAGGAAGATTTTAACGTGTATTCCGGTCCTTCATATCGCTGCCAGCGTTGCGAAGCGCCGCAGCGCAAGAGAAGATGAGTCGGAATGCCCACTCGAAGCATTTTGCGCTACATAAACTCGTACTGATCCCGATGAAAAATTCACCTTATAGTTGATCAAGAATGGTTGCCAACCTGCGGACGCCAACGCGCCACGCGCAAAGCCGAACGCATGGTGGACACAGTGGTACGTGCTTTACTATTTACACACTACCGATTGAGAGGTGATCCGCAGCCGCATCTGGGAATCACTCCGAAAGGGTATGATCAAGAAGCAATCCGCATCCACACTTGAATGAAACACAAACGAGATCCGTGGTAATCTAATATAGTCGATAGTATGTCTCACCCAGCTCGACGACACTCATCGTATCGGTGGCGTCCCAATTGGGCTCGAGACATTTCAAACGACTGTCTATGACCTAGGTGGTGGTACGGTCTCTCTGCTTTCCATTGACCATGATGGTTTCCTCAAGAACCTTGCAACCGCTTACCACTCACCTCGGCGGTGACGGTTTTGAATACCGGTGATCAATTTGTCTCTACTACTTGACGCGCAGAGTTTAAGTCGGCATCAAAGTCTATTTCCACTTGGTTTACACTGAGTTCTTTGTTGATCACAGTTACGACGTGGATGCAGCAGATTTTGCACAACACGTATGCCGTTGCCAAATTCCTTGTTCAACGCCCGTGCCTGCGCTGCTGAGGGCGCCGTACCAATCAACCCTCTCTTCAAGGATCTCTTCTGAGGCAACGCCGTTCGACCCCAACAATGAGGACTCCAGCGTGTCACGTGATACGATGACGTGGCTTCACCCGTCACACATGTCACGTTCTGCTAAGCGTGCGCGTATTTAAAGGCAGCACGGGTTTGTGACCATTATGTTTGTCTTTTCGACTCCATCCTTCATCCTCTACCTTATATCACCGTCAACCGACAATGAATCTTTGTCGCCTCGGTCAGAGCGAAACTTTGCGTGCATGCCCCACAAACGAGGCGTCAAAAACACCGTGCGTATCGTGTTCACCGGCTTTCAGTGCTATTCCACTGCAGAACCGGCGTGTCCTTTAGCAAAGAATGCCTTCATTTTTGTGATCAGGTCAGTAAATTATTTCAACTTCGTTGTCATTGGCAGTCACCAGTCATCATAGGTAATTTTACGTGAGTCGTTTGCTTTGATATCGGCAGATTTAATTGGCGTCCATTGTGCAAATGGGAATTCGAGGGGTGCCAATAGCTTGCAGCACACTAATATGTATATTGTTGTATTGTTGTTGAAAGTCAATAAAATGAGTTGTTATGCCTTCGGTCGTGTGATCATTTAGATGGACATTACAATTTAAAATGTTCTCTGATCTAAATATCTAATATTGTCATAGATCCGGTGCTGGCATTCATTGTGAGGTCAGATTGCTTCAGGTAATTTATACCTAATAGATATTTATGTTCATAAACCACCTACTGGCATTTCAGGTAACCTGTGTCTAGCAGCCATTAATTGCCAGTCCAGACTGCATGATGCAACAATATAATAAGAGCCCTACAGATATCAATGGCTATAAACCAGCCACTGGTATTTGAGATGACCTCATAGTGTCTGGCATGTATTCATTGTGAGATCATACTACCTGACATTAAATGCAATTTGTGTCTGGCAGGTATTGATGTCCACAAATATATTATAGGCATTGATTGCCAGTTCAGACTGGATGATGCAACAATATAATAAGAGCCCTACAGATATCAATGGCTATAAACCACCCACTGGTATTTGAGATGACCTCATAGTGTCTGGCAGGTATTCATGTCCATAAATATATTGCAGGCATTAATTGCCAGTCCAGACTGCATGATACAATAATATAATAAGAGCCCTACAGATACCCATGTCCATAAACCACCCACTGGCATTTGAGGTAGCTGGTGCCTAAGAGATAGATGTGGCATCTCTTTCACGTCCAGACTATCTGATGGAACAGATAGCTCATGTCTAACAGATAGACATGCCATTTATTGCAACATAGCAGTCTACTTGACACAACAGACAAGTTGTGTCTAATAGATAGATTTAATCATAAGTCCACTACTGGCATGGGTCTGATAAATGCTGCCAACTATCCCGGTCATTATATATCATGACAAATATCCCAATCATCATGATATAATTTATAAGGTTAGATAGCAAATATAAAGCTATATATAACATTATCATTTTGATTAAATTTCCCTGATGGAGAGTCTTCGTCCTCGTCGGACACTTCGACGTACCTCTTCTTCGCCTTTCTTGGTCTCGAAGGCATCTCCTCCTTCTCCCGGAGGTCACCGCGTCTGCATTTTAGAAATACCACCATGGGTAGTTTCTCTGTCTGCCTGGTGGCCCACAAGGACCAGATTCGCTTCACATCGTCAGCCTGGAGCTTGGAGGGGTCAGGGAGACTCTTTAGGGAGGGAGGGAGGCAAGCGGAATGGATATACTCCAAATGTGAGGAGGAGAGGATAACCCAGGGGACGGAGGCCCGGTCGTTATCGGTGAAGTTTTCTGAGTTTAATTAGATAAACCGTCAGCAAGACCAAAAACTCGAAAATAGCAACGACGCACGGTAGGCTTCCCTGAAAACGTCTCTGATAATCGACTTTCGGGCGTTCAACGAAAGGTTCTTCGCGGAGGGGAGGATGAGGGATCCGTCCTCATCGCGTTCTAGTCGAACCTTGTCCCCACCACCTGTGATGGAGGGAGGCCTATCTTCATCTGAACTGTCGTCCGCTGGCACAACGCGTTAGCAGTGAGAACTGTATTTTAACGCAAGCTTACCAAATTCGTTATGAAGGTAATCCAGCAATTGGTCTTCCAATTTCTTGGAAACCTTCTTCCCGATGTCGTGGCGGGTGAACTTGGTGTTGCGGACCCGGGGCTCTGACTCCATCCTAATGCGACGGTCGTTCATTATTCTGAAAGGTCCTGGAGCAAGATTGAGCTCTGGCACTCACACGCAAAGGTCAACCCCGCCTTCTGACGATTTGTGGCCTAGCCACACGACACAATGGACGCCCATTGTTCGATTCATTGATTCAATAAAGTCGCGGACAGTTTTACCCATAACACGCTTTCGATAGCTAGAACAAAGAGCGAGGGTAAGATTCAGGAAACACAGCCAGAAATAAATAATTACCTTGCTTGTTTTTCTGGGGGGGCCCCTTGGCTGTTCCATTCACGTTTAGCCTTTCGAACTTGAGCCATTTGGTCCGCGTTGTTCAAACAAATGTCCTTGAACCAAGCATGAGCGTTTTTGGTTCTGGCTCCGATGGACGATTTTTCGTGAGGGTCACGACCTTGCTCCAGGTCGAACGCGGCGATGAGGTCCTTGAAGATGTGCTGGGCAACTTGGAAATCGGTGAACTTCTTCTTGTATGCGGCGGGGTTCCCTGGGCGTGGGGCTTCTTCACTGTCTTCACACTCACTCTGCTGCTCACGCGCCTTCTTCCTTCCCTCCTTCCCCTTTCCCTTTTCGCTCTTCCCCCTACCGCTCTTCCTCGCCCCGCTCCCACCCTGGATAGCCTTCCCTTTTCCCTTCAAGTTGCCTCCCTTTTTTCCAACACGATTGCTTTCTTCATCGCTGCTGCCATCGCTGCTGCGGCGGTACGACTTCTCATCGCTATCCTCGACAGCTTCCCACTGGCATCGACCATTCTCACTGTCGTTGCGGTCACCCTCACCTCCTCCACCCCGTTTGCTCTCCACTTCACTTTCATCCTCGGAGTCGGACTCACTGGCATCAGCGCCATCACTCCAGTCGCTTTCATCGTCAACGTCTTCTTCGTCAAATTCGTAGGAGTCGTCTTCATCTTCCTCGACGGTCTGTGCAGAGTTGAGGACTAACAACCTCAAAGTAGACAAGCCAGCGGTGCGGACCAGCTCCTCCTTTTCCTTTCTCCTTTCTTCTGGCTGTCTGATGAACCGGCAAAAATGCCGACGAATCATCTAAAGGAAGATTAGCCAGAGTAAATAGTACTGATCACGATCACTTACCCATTCATTCACGCCGTCGCCTTGATTTGTTTTCTTAATTCGAGAAAGGATCTCGGTTGCGAGAGCTGAGCGGCCTGGTTGGCTTGAAGAACTCCAAATGTCTTCATAAGGAGCAAGGGTTGTTTTGAAAGGGGAAAGGAGAATGGATTTGGCAGGAACCATTGGTGCCATTGGTGTGGGATGTGTCGGGAGTGAGCAAGTTTGAATCAACAACAAATCGGCCCAAACGCTTGTCACGTGATCGTTTCGCGTC
Organism: Leccinum barrowsii; assembly: GCA_038092195.1. Lineage (NCBI taxonomy): Eukaryota > Fungi > Basidiomycota > Agaricomycetes > Boletales > Boletaceae > Leccinum > Leccinum barrowsii. The sequence goes on along the minus strand of JBBPPY010000916.1, from coordinate 1,402 downwards.
GGCGTGGGCCGGTACGCGCTGCACGTGCGTGGGATGTACGTCGGCCGAGTCATTTCATGGGCCAATACGTGCGCCACGTGAGTGGGACTTACGTCGGCCGATTCGTTTAGCAGGCCGCAGGAACGGCCAGCACGCATACCCCTTCTGCCAGACTTGCGTCGGCCGATTGGTTTGAAGGTACCGGCCGACCAGAGTTCCGCCAGTCAGCACTTAAGCAGGCGAGGAACAAATCAGGTACAAACGCCTCGAAATTAAATTGAAGGGGGACCGCTATACAAAATCCGACGAAACGTCCACGGCAAACCAGCCGCTCGTACGCCTGCTCGGCGGGGTAAGAAATTGGATGTTCTCTGGTTTCCTCCCAGACTGCTTCCCAGCTGGCTGCTCCCTCGAACCATCGCTTCGCAGCCCACAAGACTGATTCTTACATCCAGTCACCCACCCATCCATAGCCTGGGTGAACTCGCTCCAGGGTCGGATGGCGTTACATACCGGGCATGCCAGGGGAAGGGTAAATCCGTAGGGGCGGTGGTGGGAGTTCCACCACACGAACTTCATGATAAGCGGTGTGTCGGAAGGACGGCGCGAGGATGGGGGGGAAAAGTCGAAGAGGACCACGTCTGAATGGGATCCGAGTTCGAAACTGTTCGACAGGGCGGTAGGCATCGCCTCCCGGAGGTCAGATCCTTCGATAAAGCTAGAAAAAAAAAGTGCGTTGAGAAAGTGCGGGACCAAGGCCCCCTGAAACCGTGTCGCTGTGAACGCGATGACTTGCTTCAATCCTGTGCTAAAAAGAAAGGAGTCAGAATGCTATGCACCGAAAAGAGCAAACCCAGTGAGGTTACCTTTGCAAAGACTGAAGCAGGCCTGATCGGGACTCTGGGTAGGAAAGGATCCAGCCGCACGTTAGGAGGACCAGCGTCCCCCCTCGGATGACATCCCTTAGAGGAGAAGGAAGTACAAAATCGAAAAACTAAAGCATAATTAGTTGATCAGCTGGAAGGATGGCAGATGAAATCAATCTAACCTGAGAGACCTCCACCGAAAATCTGCGCCCTTGCGCATCCTTTCCTGCAAATAAATCTCCTCGATTCTCATCGCTGTGAGTAGTGATGAATACTAGAATTCGGCCTGGGGGAGTGGAGCGAAGCTTCGCCACCAGCGACTCCATATTCCGGGTGTGGGCGTCGATCTTGCGGGTGGTTCCCAGGTCGAATTCGAAGTTGTGTAGCGACCCCATTCAGTAGATTTTTCGGCAAATGACCAGCTAGCCAACATCAGGGAAACAGTGACAAAATGATAATTTAATATATAGCTTTAACTACTACATAAAGCATGTAGTATGTATCATAATTGTATGTCAATAGATAATGCTATTTAATTTCTGAGACGGTTGAGAGCC
>JBBPPY010000915.1:0-14944 GCA_038092195.1 Leccinum barrowsii | reverse complement strand
TAATGTCGTGTTATTCACGTGTTATCCAAACGCTGAGTCGAGTGCCAGAACATTCCGTGCCTTGAGCGACAAGCAAATGATACTTTCCAAACTTGAAGATGTCGCCGATGAGCTGGCGAGAGACATGGTGTCGGGTGGATGGACAGGCAAGACTGTCACACTGAAGTATAAGCTCGATACCTATGGGGGTAACAGCCATTCTCCTCCTTATTCTCTTTGGGATTGACATGTTCTATTTGAGTGTTCACTAGAGCGAAATCGTTTGACTGGTGGGTGAGCCAGAAGAAGGAAGATCTGTTTGCAGTAAGTGTCATGCAAATAGTTTGGTTGATGAATGACGATGATTTGTCAGATTGGCAAAGAGCTTTTGCTCCCTGAATTGCCACTGACAATTCGATTGATTGGGCTGCGAGTAACGAAACTAAAGGACCTACATGCTGCGGAGCCCAGTGGTGGGATCAAACATGTAAGTGTGTTAAGAATGCTGTCGAATAGGACAAATTCCAAACCCTCCGCCTAGTTTTTGGACACCCCGGGCCCGTCACGGAAGAAGGCAAAAGTGGAGGTAGACGTAGACATGGGAGGGGAACATGAAGATGAAGGAGAGGAAGATTCGATGCCACAATTTTTCGCAGAGGACTCGGAGGAAGAGGACCTTAAACATGATGACCAGACCGTGAAAGGTTCCGACGAGATGCAACTACCGAAGCCGCATTCCAAATCGCGCTCGGCTGTTGGTGTGCGACATTCGCCCACCAAGGCATCGGGGTCGAGTCTTGCGGATCAAGAGCATCATACGTGCCCTATATGCAGCAAGCAACTTAAGACGGACAACCAAGGTTTGAATGCGCACATTGACTTTTGCTTGAGCAAGGGGGCGATACTGGAAGCGCAGGCCTCGGCAAGCAAGAAGCGGAAGAGATGACTCACGTGACGATGTAGTACTTGATTTCGTGTATGTAGTTTTTGGCAACTCAAAGCATGCAAGCATGTCGCGTCCCTCGCACTTCGCTTGACCGTCTGCTAAACAAAACCGCGTCGCTGTCATCTCTTTACATATCCGACCAAGTACCTTCGAAGGCTACCGTTGCCAGTAAGCCACTTTGTGATCCTTGCGCGCATACATTCACCCTTGGCTCCATCTAGTCTCTGGCTTCGACAAGTGGGCTCGTTCACATGTCCTGGTCACCGCTCTTTTGGAAGACCCTTTCACCTCGGATTCTGCCTATAGCGATATTCTACGCAACCGGTGGAAAAGCGCTCCCAGCTGCATAAACATCGAGTAAGTAGTTTCTCTTCTTCAATGGTCGTCGTACGAAACTCGTATGTAGGTATGGAAAACCCGCTGCATTCGCTGGGGAACTCTCCAGCCCGTCAGATTGGCTTCGACGATTCCCCTATCCCATACAGCTCACCGAGCTTCCCGACCTCTCGTCCTTGTCCAGCATCAGCGACGAGACAGACAGCCTCTTGCTCAACAGTGACGTCCTCTTGCTACTGTGCGACCCCGTCGTCACGCCTCTCCCTGACCTGGCCTTGCGGGCACAGCACCTGCTCGACAAGCCAAACACCATCCTCGTGCTCACATCAGGCTCGAATTCCGATCATCACACTCAGTTCGTTTCGCGAACGTTGTCGAAACTGGGCTGTCGACCGGGTCGCATTCTCTTCGTCGACCCCGGACAAGCGCTCGACGCGGTGACTGCCTTGCAGGCCGACCCGACATCCCCATCCACGATAGACAGGTACCAAAGAGATACCCTCGGTTCTCGAATATCTACCGTCACTGCAGCGATCGGCGATATTCTTGCTCCAGAGTCCACGTCAAAGACATCTTTATTGGATCTCCGGCAGAGAACAGCGCTTTCGCAAGTGCATGCTTCTCTATCTACTGGCTTCCGGTCAGTCGAAGCCGACACGAAAGACGTCGACCGCGTTGCAGGCAGGGTCGAGGATCTGTCGTCCGGAATAGAAAGGGTGCGAGAAGACACGAGACACGAGATATTCGGCAAGTCGGAAGAGGATGACAAGGTCGAGAAGGCGCTGTCCCTGAGTGCAAAGAAAATGAGTACACTGCTGGGGTCTCTCACGTTCTGGAAGATGGTTTGGCGGGTCGACGAAATTGGGGCACTCGTTTCTACTGCAGTCCAGGGACAGTGGTGTAAAGGACTCGAGCATCAGGTGAGCAGCTTTCGGTCAACTTCATCGTGGTTCCCTGGTTCATCGTTGCCGAAACCAGCTCATTCTGCAAACCGGACGTCTGGAATTCGCCCAGCGAGAAACGTCAAACTCTGCGTTCGACCTCGTCTCTGCTCCATCCTCGCCCTCTCTTCGATCGTCCGTACTGGACAACAAACTCGAGCAGCTGAAGTGTTCGCCGAATCATATTCTCGCGACAGATAGTCTAACTCAGCCGATTCACGATCGCCGGAGCCAGCTGATTCAACATACCACCACCAAGTTGCACCGAGAAGCGCAAAGTGCGGTCGTCGGCGCATTTGGCGGTGTGATGAGCGGCGCAGGACTTGGATGGTGGCTAGCGTTCGGTGAACACATTCTAAACCTCGGACTGGGTAATGAGATGGGGACGGCGATCGGCTCGGGTGCACTGCTTGCGGTGGGCAGCATCCGGTGGGCGGTGGGCAAGTGGGAACGGGCGAAGGGAAGGTGGACACGGGATTCGGCGAGGATCGGACAGGGCCTCACGCGCGATCTTCGAGTGCGTATTCACGTCGGTCTTGGTGGACGGTGGCTAATGCGGCTTATTTCACAGGGTACTGTTCAGCGGGTGGTGGACGAGAAAGTGATCATCGTGGCTTCAACGGCGTGCGAGGGTGTGCAAGACCTCGTCGACAGACGGCGCAACGAGATCAGCCAATTGCGTGGGGAGCTATGTGATCTAGATGCTGAGCTCCGTGCGTTTGCTCAGTTCCCTGGTGCACCTGCATCAAGGACGGACCAAAGTCCACGTCCTGAAATGAGAGTAGATAAGGGATAGATATTCGCTGCTCCGCGGACGAAAGATCGGCTGTGGTATACATGATACAATAGATACTCCTCTCTAAAATCGTGTGATAGTTATCGTCGGTACGGAGTCGGCCTGTGGTGGCCTCTCTGGAAGACTCGGCGGTCTTGGTGTGTCTTCGGAATCGCTGTCGTCGCCAATTCCGAAGAGTTCTTCGCGTTCGTCCCAGACGTCCGAAAGGCGATCTGCTTTTGGCGTCTTTGCCTGGGACGGCAGTGCGGACTTTGCGGACGAGTTGGCGGGCCGGGGGTTGAATAGCGGGAGAAGCTGTGTGCCGGACGGACCAGCCTCGTCGTCTGATTCATCCTCTATACCGTCTATCTCGTCGGTGTTCAAGGGTCGATACAACCGGGCGATCTAGAGGAAATAGACAAGGCCGAATGAGGAAAACAGAACAAAGTCGGTCGATGACCCTCACCTCTCTCCTGGACCGATAGTGTCTCTCGATGTGATAAGACACATAAAGGCCGATCGCTGAGCCGACGACGTTGGCCTGTAAAAAACGCGAGTTTGGAGGACGAGAAGGAAAACGAAAAAGAGGAAAGTACGAACGAGTACGTCACCCAAGTCGAAATGCTTGTACTGCCGACACGTGAGCGGACGGAGAGTCAGAGAATTAAAGTGTACGTACGGGCAGCATGGACTGCACGACTTCGCTGACGAGTCCACCAAAGAAGAAGCAGACGACTGCGGTGAATATCAGGTTGGCGTGGCGCCAGAACCAGATACGCCTAGCGTCCCTGAGAGACAAAAGTTGAGCGGTGGATCTCCTGGCAAGGAACAAAGGTGAACGCTTACTCTTCCACGTCAAAGATAAAGTAGAAGACGCCTGTAGCAATGCAAAAGCAAGTGAGGTGGAGAAACTTGTCGTTTAGCGGTAACGAGTGGGAGAAGTTGGTCAACCCGAGGAAGGCGAGCAGGAGCATGATGGTGCATGTGAAGAGGAGGAACCACTGCAGAGAGAGACTGCCTGAGCAATGCTACAAGAAGTTGCGGGGCACGACGAGGGCGCACCGGTCGTAGACGGATGGGAAGGTCATAGTTGGGTAGTGAGACTCTGTGTGACTTCATGATGGCCTTTGAGGCTTTCTTTGCGAGCTTGCGGACATTTCTCGAGGATGATGAGGAAGGGACGTCGTTCACTGAGGACATGATGTTGGCAGACTTTCACTTATTAGCCGGGTCACCGGATTTCATTTTCTGGGAATTTCCAGTGACATATTGACATGGCCAGCCTCCTCTCCACCTGCGACATCTCCGATGCCCTCGTCAAGCTCGGCATTCCCAGCGGCGGTCTCATCCCAGACATCCACCTCATCTCCCCCTCCGATGCTCGCATATCCGGACCCGCTTACACCGTAAAAATGGTCCTTGCATCCGACCAGACAGCCCCAAAGTTATCCGCCCACTTTGTCGATACCGCTCCCCCCAAATCGATCGTCGTCATCGACGCCCCTCCACGTTCAGTGACTCCATCGCTCCACGAACAGCATCTCTGACGCACTACAGATACGAAAAACGCGGTTTGGGGCGGCCTGATGACCGCAGGCGCACAGGCCAGAGACGTCACAGGCGTCGTCATATCTGGCCGCTGCAGAGACCTCGCCGAACATCGTGCCGCCCGTTTCCCCGTGTTCGCACGCGGTCACTCGACCCTCGGGCAATCACCCTTTGTTCGACCATCCGCCGTCAACGTTCCGCTCGTCATTCACCCGCATGACAACGGAGAAGGCTCAGATGCATTCCCGCCGGTCACTATAGAACCCGGCGACTGGATTGTTGCAGATGAGGATGGCGTAGTCTGTATCCCCAAGGACATGGTGGTCAAAGTATTAGACGCTGCAGAAGTTGCGAGAGAGATCGATGCCAGAGTGCTCGAGGACATCGAGGCGGGCAAGGGCGTCCAGGCCTCGTTCAAGTTACACAGAGGACGTTGAGCCCGTGTTAGTTACCATAGTCTGTTCGGAGAGAATTACTGGCATATTACAACGAGTCTATGTATCGAGTACAATGTACAACAGTCGTTGCGTCAAATCTAGCAGAACGGTCAGAAGGACAGTTCAGTGCAATCAATCCGTCCAGGGGTTGATACCAACCAACCGATTGTCCAGGATCAAACTTTACCTTTCCACTTCTTTTACTACTCAAATCAGGACACGCCCGCGAGAACTCAATGCAGCACATTATGCACGCACGCCCAGTTTCATCGTGAGGGCAGTCTTCGCCGCGTGAATAGCAAAGCGGATGCAGCTATGGAAAGCCCATAACAGAGATACTTGATGGAAATCCATCAGCACGTCCCCACGAATCCGCACTAAAACCGACTTACGCAGCAGAATGGGAAGCCAAAACAAGACGAGCATCCGGTCATCTAAACAAAGAGTCAACATCACAGCTAAAAAGTAAACTTCCCTCCTCACGTTTTTTTGCCGTTTGGGTATGTGTTTTCACAGGCTTGTATTCGTACGCGTCGGCATCCGGCGCCGGCGTCGAAGTAGCTTCATAACCCACGCGTCTAGTCGGACGATCCATTGGGTTGGGTGCTTGCGGAGCATTAGACTCGGAGCTAGCTTCCCGTGGTTCCACATCGCTCGGTGTACTCTCCCCTAACGTAGCCTCGCTTGTCTCCCTTGGCGTATACATTGGAGGTGCTTCGTCGGTCGGCGGTGACCAGAGAGTTGCATTTGCAACAGCAACAGCAAACCATTTCTCCCACGTCGCCCGGGACTCTTGAGCACCATTGTACCCAGTTGGCTGGGAATCCTTTTCTTTGCCGCTCGCACCATCATCACGCGGGCCATCCTGCTTTTCGCCCAGTAATGATGGCCAACCAGGCATTGGTATAAACACAGGAAACACCATCGGTATCTGCGGTAGTGCGGCCCAAGGAACCGCAGGGATCTCGGGTAACTGAGGTAGTGGGAGCTGCGGCATGGTGGGTATGATACCTTGGGGAGCGGGAAGTTGTGCGAGCGTCCATTGGATCAAAGCAATAAACGAAGCAGCCTGCTTCTCGTCAGGCGTGTTGTCGAGTTTCTGTGCCGTGGTATCCTGGTTCGCGTCCGGGATTTGCAAAGGTTGTGATACATGACTGCTTTCCTTCTCGACTTGTTCGTGGCTATCGCGGCGTCTGTGGGAACGCCTACGATGAATATGTCTCCGCTTCGTCACAGGGTTCATGATGTCTTCATCGCTCTCTACGTCGCCAAGATGAGATTCGCCGTCACTGGTTTGGGAAAGGTCATCTTCCAATGTCACGTGGTCGATGATCCCATCAAAGAAGTCTGCTGGCGCAAGGTCCTGCGGTGTTTTCCCAAGAACGTTTACAATCTCCAGGTCTGCTCCAGCCGCTATGAGGAGTCGAGCACACTCCTTTGACCGGGCCAGAACTGCAAAATGTAGAGCGGTATATCCGTTTCGATCACGGACGTCCAGGTCGATATCGTGCGCGAGCAGAAACTTGGTTAGAGCAGCAAACTTCAAGAATACTGCCAGATGGAGCAAGGTCTGTCCACTCGCCGTGGTGTGAGACACAGCAATCGCAGGAGGAATACCCGAATGCTTTTCGACGACGACATCAACAAGCGATAGGTACTTGATGACAGCAGCTTCCCTTTCTCCAGGTCCCAAGAATAAGAATGGCTGGATATCTTGGGAAGCCGGTGAAGCGGCTTCCATCATATTGTCCACATTAGAGCTAGATCTGGATGTGGATTCCTCGGTTCCGGTAGACCCAACGATGCGCAAAGCAATATTCTTTGCGTCCTCGATTTTCCCTGTCATTTTGAGACCAACGACCTGGAGAGCAAGCTCCATTCTAGAATGAAAGATGTAAAACATTGCCTTGCCAATCAAAGTTCCATGCTTCACTTACAAAACACGGTCTGATTCATCTGTATACGTGAAAAGAGAGGGAAGCGTAGAGTTCTTGGTCTCGTCAAGACCATTGAACCATACCGCAACGACGCCAGGAGTAGAACGGGGGGGCAACACGCAAAGCAGAGTGTTATCACTCCATCTCTGAGTCGAACTGGCAACAGTATCGCCAAATACGCAGTGAAGCTGGATTGCTGGATGGAAGTTTTCACCGAGAATGGTAACTTCTATGCCGCCGTGGGTTGGACCTGACGAAGGGATAAGACGATGAATCTTGGGCAAGGGAAGCGATGTAATGGGCGGTGGAGAACTTGGGTCAAAGAAAAGAAAGGGCATGGAATGGGACGGAACGAGTGTAGTAAACATCTGAGAAGGTTGTGTTGCTGGTGGACTACTAGGAGGGAATATATCAGACGGTGAAAGAAACTGTGGTACTGCAACAGTGGGGACATTCGGAGGACTGAAAACTGCAGCACTGGGAACACTGTCGAGGGGTGAGGGAGAGGAAGGTATGGCTGGGGAGTCGACATCCGTTATGAATGCTGCTGAGGGCTGCGGAGTAGGGACAGGGCTTGAGGATGATGGTGCGGGCTGGGCTGGGGTTGGCGAACGGTTATCGGGCCCTGCGGAAGGGCGTATGACAGGGGAGTTGACAACAGAATCTAGACTAGTAACGCTCGTCTCCCTGGAAAACTTGGATTGGTTGCCGCGACCTGTCATGTCATAAGGTTTTGAACGTGGCTTCGGATGACCTTTGCCATTTCGAGATGGACGTCTCGCAAGATGGGTATTGTCCGTGGATGGCGCAGGTGGGGGCAAGTTGGACCAGTCGACTTGCGCCTCTAAAGCAGGGGTGGACGGTATAGCTCCCGACTTGACAGATGACTTGTGATCGTCCGTGATCATGATTGGGGGTGACATGCCGGTGCCGACCAGGCGGCCGTTATGATCTAGCATTTTGAAGTGGACATTGAACCCGACCTTCTCTCGGTGATGCCTACAGTAACAGGTGATGCGAACTGGAAGCACGGCGGATCCGGTAGAAAAGTCGAGCACGTCAGGGCAGTTGAACTGAATGATGCTCGTAGTATCTTCCTTGATGCTTCTTGGGCGTTCGCAGCCATCCTCAGGTGTGTCCGAATCCGAGCGAGCTGGTCGCACACGGGCGGCTAGTTTGCGAGCCACGCGCTTGGCCTTAGTGACAAACATATAAGGATGATGTATAAACGAGACCCTGGAGCCATACCTCTCTGTTCCTACAGCTCCCGCAACTGACAACGGTGTTGTGTGGGGCTGAAGCACATGTTACAGTCGCAGCTAGGTGTAGGATGTCTAGCGGTGCGGGATCTTTAATTCGGTTGTTAGCGACCAACTAGGACCGCCGATAGGAAATAGGTACCTATTTTTCCTTCTCTGCGGGTACGCCTCTTGGTAGACGTTCCAAGAGGGAGTTTGAGCCATTTCCAGGAGCCAATCCTATCATATTGGCTCTGCTCACAAGCAGAGGTACTTGCGTGTGCAAGGTCCACAGTAACGCGTACCTGGGTCTCGACGCGCGACTTTGCACCACTCTCGGGAATATTAGGCGTTAAGATGGCAAGACTGGTGGTACGGTGGCGATAAGAAAGGGAAGTGATATGCAGAGAACGACATACTTGTAGCAGGATTCCCTCGAGGGATAAACCACTCTGCGAGGGATAGACGTCGGGTCCCGTTTGCAGGTCCGTGTCGCGGGAGGAGGCACGATTGGGGTGGATTGCATTTGTGTGAGAGAGGGAATAGAGAGGCCGCAGTCGTGAAGTGACCGTCGGAGCGATGTCCGAAGGGGTGACAGCGAGATCAGCTCTGCGTGGGTGGCACCCGAGGGTGACTGGGTATTGGTGGGCGAACTTTCCATAACCGAGCATACAGGGCTAGAGCGGGGACAGATGATAGGAATGATATGAATGCAAGCAGATGGGTGTACATACTCTTCATAGGCGTGTTCTTGAATGATGTCGTCGAGCTTGAGCATGCGCTCGTCGTCCTGTATTTGCAAGGGTTCGCCGTCCCAGAGTGCGACAGCGGACATGTCCTTGGCGATAGGCAAGGTGCGATACCACGAAGGTAGTTCGTTGTGAATGGCTACATGTTGGGGAACATCGGAGGTTTCCGGTGTTTCCGGGGATGAAGAACGCGAGTCCATCGTCGTTGAGGTCGTCGATGACATTGACGACGCGGAGGGCGGGAACGACGAGCTCAGGGACGGGCAAGTCGAGCGGTGAGCTGAGGGTGACGAGGGAGTAGTGCTACTTCAGTATTGGGGTTGACCAGACCGTGAAGGTGTCAGGACCCCGGAGACATCGCTTACGTGATATTTTCCCGTCCTTGTCCATCATACCGGTTCGTACTCATGTTCCCTTCCTCGTCCTCAACATGAAACGCGGTGCAGAGAAACAACTCACAAAGGACGGACACGACGATGACGACGACGATATCGAGGTGTGTCGCGTTCACCTTTGCTGTCTTCTTTTCCTCACCTCTACAAGGAGATACAGGACCCTCAGGGCTTTCAGAAGGCCGACGAGGCTGCCCTAACCAAGAGACAGTATGCCACTTCGACAACCTCCCCGTTTGCCCAGGTGGCTGATCAGTCCTGTTGCAGCATTCGCGCTCTTCCAAAGCGCGCCCTGGCTACCTCGAGGCCACCAGCTCTCAATGGATTGCCACCAGTCCCACCCTCAGATGTGGACAAAGTCGTAAGTGAGACGCGTATTCGTGATCTCCTCCCTCACACCCCATCAGGAGACCCCTCCCACACCCAGGTTTGGAGGGTTTGGAGGGTTTGGAGCAGGACCCTCCGCGTCCAATCCGTTCACCTTTACTACCCAGCAACCCCCTCCGACTTCACAGTCCACCTCTACGCTCAATTCTATCCTCGCCCCATCGCTATTTGGAGCACCTAAACAATTCCCCTCGGATTCCGATGCTTCCCCTCCAAAATCCGCCGTGTCGTCTCCCCCTGCAGAGGAAACGGATGCCACCGCGTTCAAGTATTTCAAGTCTCTTCGCGGTCTCAATGTTTCTTTCCTCTCCGTAATATCAGCCGCTGTCGAGAAAGATCCCTTCTGTGACGTCGCGAGCTTAGTTGACTCTTACAAGAACCTGCGGACTACAATCCAGTCAGAGTTCGATGGCACTTCACGTTCATCAGCGCCCGTCACGACAAATTCTCCCGCGTTTTTTGGTACCAAGGCACCTTTGGAAAAACCTACATCGTTGTTTTCCATGCCAAAACCGGCCTTAGGCTTCAATGAAGCATCCAATAAGCCTCCCTCTACCACCGACAGCGGTTCAAAGACTGCTGGTTTCACTTTCCCGCCTTTTATACCACCTTCTACTTCTATGCCCGCGCAACTGCCCTTTGGCCTCGCTCCGAAGCTGAGCGAATCACCCGCACCTTTATCTACACCACCTGCAGAGCCCCCAAAGTCTGCTTTCAAATTTCCTGCTTCGAGCATGCCGGCTACGACCTCAAGCATGGAGAATACCTCAGCCAACTCAGCCTCGGGTTCGCCAAGCCAGGAAATCGAAGGTCCATCTACTAGTTCATCGTCGCAACCAATTTCAACTACTCCTAGTTTTGGTTCCAACAGCACACCGAGTTTCTTCTCCACTAACAAAACTACGAACGCATTGGCTGCCTCTGATGCATCATCCAAACCAATGTCAGTATTCGGTAGTTCGGTCTTCGGCAGCAGTAGTACGATCGAGTCCAACAAACCATCCCCGTTCAACCCATCTCCCCCCGATAGCAAGGACAACTCCAAGGCTGGAACTCCTTTCTTCGGGAGTGCGACGACTGCGCCCTCCGCCGCACCAACAAGCATCTTTGGATCTTCTGACAAACCTGTCAGTTTCTTTGGAAGTGCTACCCAGCCTAAAACCGGCGCGTTCACGTTCGGGAAACCAGCTGGAAGTATCGGAAATCCAGTAGGCTTCGGATTCGGCAGCCCTTCATCTGGCACGGGCGATGGATCGTCGAGTTCAGGATTTAGCTTTGGCGCATTGTCGACGAAGCCTAGTGAAAGCTTGTTCTCTCCACCCATGACCGACAAGTCATCCGAGTCGACTCCGCAACCCGAGGCAGAAGGCAGCGAAGAGGGTGGGGAGGAGGAGGCGGCGGTGAAGTTATTACCTTCACGAGCCCACGATGAGGAAGGTGAGGGTGAAGAAGACGAAGAGACGATACATGTCGTAAGGTGCAAACTCTACCGACTAACCAAAAAGGAAGATAATAGCGAGTGGAAAGATCTTGGGATCGGTTCGTCTCCTGTTCTGGCTCACATTACCCTTGATGTAATCATCCTTGCCGACAGGAATGTTGCGATTGAAAAAGCATAAAGAAACGAATGTTCGACGCGTTCTGATGCGGAATAGTAGTACGGGCAGAATTCTTATCGTCAGTACACATGCATCCATTCCTGCTCCTCTCTCTTATTATTATTCCGACAGAACTTCCGGATCTATGCGGGTCTCAAGGCTGTACTGGCAAAGGCTGCGGTCTCCTTCATCGGATATGAAAACAACACACCAGCATCTTTCAGGATCCGCGTCAAAACGGAAGAGCAAGCCACGGAGCTGAAGCAAGCTATGGAACGAGAAATTGAGGCTGTCCAGACTGACCACTGATATTCTGGTTTGTCGTTGCACTGTCCGGACCATTCCGCATAGCATTACACCTATAGCTACATCTTGCGTTGCTATTCATCTGAATCATCAGTCTAGACCACTGACGCGAATGCCTAGACGCTATTTGCCACTGAAATGGCTTTGCGCGTTATGCCATATTGAGTTAAGAACAAATGCCTCGCTGAGAAGGAGCTCGATTTCATGGTCTCCCCAATCTTGGGTTGGAGGGGATTGCAGAAACATGATTATACCCTATGCCGAAAAGAGGACAAGGGCTGAGCAAAGGCAACTGCGAGGGTGCATGTTTAAACTTACCTGGAAGTCCATTTGTCGAAGTTTCGTACTCCACTTGACGAGAAAAGCGGAACACACGTAAAGATGGAATTGCGAGAATGCGTCAGCCCCCTCCGCCTATCAAAAGTCGTCGAGCAATGGTTAGCTGGGCATGGCAGAGTAAAAGAACTCGAACACTGACCAAGTATGTGTCCCACATGCGTATCGTATTCTGCACACTGATTTCCCGCATGAGCAGACAATTCATCCAACGGAATGCGAACTGCATAAACTCGACATTTTGAGACGCGAGATGCGTGTAAAGTGGGGCTGCGGGTTCGTCAGATTCATTGACACTTGGATCGTTGCCCAGGAAAAGACTGGACCAACCATCTATACGTGCCACCAGTTCTGACATGCGTTTTACGCTACGGTGGATACCTGGTTGCGCGGATATATAATTGTCTTGTATGCCGTCCAAAAGTCGAGAAAGGCACCAGAACGAATCAGCTTCGATGGCGTTCAGGATATTCTCCGGGAGGAGGGAGGTATCAAATTGCTCTGGATCCGAATCTTGTTTACATATGGGTAAGCAACAACGAGCAATAAAATTTTCAGACAACGGTAAACTTACCAATGTATGCCGAAAGAAAAACTTGAAAGAAAGGAGTCACGAGATCGTTTATCCCTTGAACATATCCACTCGCTGGATGGCGTATGGCCCAAACATAAAGTATCCGCTCTAAACTCTACTTGCAGGAGCGTCAGAAAAGAGTATGGTAGACAAGAAATGCCGCGTACGCGCTGCGTGTATGCCTGCATCCATAGACGTACGCCTGGTCGCGTTCGTGGAACATCTATCTCAATTTGATGCCAAATTTGCTGATCAACGCCTTGGCGGTCTCGAGCAAAGGCGAGCTCAACCAGCGAGAGATACTCTCCTCGTTTGCGAGCAAGCGTAGTTGTGCGCAGATTTGAAGGTAGAGGTATGTAACCCTTGTGGAACACGTCAATTGACATATGTTGGTGGAAGCAGTGTGCACGTACGAGAAGTATCGGCCAAACAATCGGTCTGAGGTCGTTTGGTGTCCCCGACCACGCAAGCTTTCGGAGATCAGCTAAAAAGATATCGTTATACATCATCACCATTGAATGTTTGTACCAACCACTTACAAATGTTCAGGTCCTCCTTGCTCAAGCAATCGATGAATTTTGATCGTCGGTTGCTGCGGATCGAAGATTCTCGGGAATGTTTCCTCGCATCACTTGTACGGTGAGGAGAACCGAATCCATCACCAGAACTGAGCGACGGTGCAGATGAAGATGATTGAGGAATCGTTGGATGCAAGAGCCCACGAAACGGATCTGTTGGTTTACTCAGAAGAGCATGGCAGCCACAATGATGCATACCATACCGTTCATTATATCTTCTGCGTCAATTTTGATGGATCCTCGGTCTTGTCTGATTTTGCTCGGAGCGCCGGACTCGACAATCTCCGGATCCAAGTCACCAACTATCATATCGCCATCGACATCGGCATCTCTGTGTATATCGATGTACTTGGAGGCCGCTCCATCTACGCTGTTTTGCGAGGGGCTTGACTTTCTGACCATGGTCCATCCGCCTTTGGCTGACTCTGCTTGACCCAACTCGGACTTGGGATATGAACTTGGGCTCGGGTGATTAAGGTGGGTATAAGACTGAGCGAGGGTGGACGAAGAAGAGTTGTTTGCTGCCTTTGGGACAGGCTTGGGTGCCGTCGCAGACGAATGCGGTCGCTTCGGCTGGTTGTTCGACGAACGTCGCCAAGCGTGCGCAATCGTCGAGTGACGTGGCGATTCCGAGTCTGAAGTGCTGTCCCAGGCATCGTCCTCGGCCCAGTCCGTCTTCGAATTGGCGTTGAACGAGGGATGTATTCCGATGTGTGGACGCGCTGGGGGAGGCCTCGCCGCCATCGTTCTCGACGGCGAGCAACAGCGTTCCGATGCCACCTCGGGATCTAGGTGCGTGTGAATTTATGTCCTTTTTAGGATTCTGTTATCCTAGTATATATCCCGCATAGTCTGGGCGCCTGAGAGGGGTTTCTTTGTCTTCCTACTGAGCTGACTTAGGCCCCGTCTACGGGAGACTAGGTTTCTTTCATATATGTCTCTCCTTGATCCTAAGAATTCGGGTGCATTGAAATACATCACCACCCACCTCTTTTGTCCTCTACAGCTTCCCGACGGGAGCGACCACAGTGTCCACAATGATCATTCTCTGGCCACGGCGGTCGCTTCAGCTGCCCATCTCTTCTGTGATCATGTCGACCAAACAATTCAATGGCACAAAATAACACAAATGTTGGACAATCTGTCCACCATTGTTCAATTTGAAAGCCTGGATAGGTCCCAGACTGTCTCCCAGCTCAGCAGCATGAATGTGGGAGGTAAGCGAGCTTCCGAGTCATCTTGGTATTCTAGAAACTCACACTATATGTAGATATCCGCGTATTTCTCATTAGAGCACAGAATGCTGCGGTTGTCTTTAGAAAGCAAAAAGATGTCACCATTTTCGAGTCGTTCGAAGTTTCTCCCAAGGCTCAGGACGTCATAACCACGCAAGGAAAACTCATCTGCTCCTTTCCCGGGCCTGCGACCGAGATCCCCAACCTTGTGTTTGAAGAACACCCCTTTCTTTCCGAACTCGCCAACTTCCTCGTTCACATGAACAATGATGTCCTCGATGCTGCCCCAATGTCTCAGAAGGCTCAGTCTACCGTGCTGGAAACTCGAGACACCACTCATCCGCGTTATATCACTGAGCTATTTGCAGGCATCTTGAGAAGTGTCGGTCGCCCTGCGGACATTGTCCGCATCAGCAAACGAGTGGGCGATGATGTGGTTTGGAAAAACTCGGAGTTGCCGTGGCGGCGCTCGTCGCTCTGGCTCGTTATTAGGGTTGCCCTTCAGACCTCACTCACCCAGTCAACACTTGGACATGATACCTACAAGGCATTCGTGTTATTCTTCATGTGTCGCACTGCTATGCAAGCTGTGGACTTCCCCAACGACCTTCTTCAATTCATGTCTGCTAAGATCAGTCGACGCTTGTGCAAG
>JBBPPY010000914.1:0-14946 GCA_038092195.1 Leccinum barrowsii | reverse complement strand
CTCGCCGTCGTCGTCGTCGTTGTGTGAGGGAGCATGTGCGCGGTGTGCGCGTGTCGTCGTCGGCGCTGTGCGTGTGGGTGTATGCCTGCTGTCGTCGCTGTTGACGCCGGCGTCCTCGGCTGGGTCGACTCGAGTCGTCGTCCACAGAGGAGTCTCAGACGTGCTCGCCGACGAGTCGCCGTCTGTGCCGCATCACGGACACGTCGTCAGCGTTGCTCCGGGTTGTCCGAGTCGGTGTTGTGCGTGTGTGGTGGGAAGGGGCAGCGGGCATGTGGGGTGGGAAAGTTAGAGGGCAGTCCGCAGTAGCCCGACCCAGGGGCATAAAATGTCAACTTGAGGATAAAGAGGTTCAATTGTAGCAAAGGACGTGTAGCCTAGTGGTTTAGTGTGTCTGGCCCCTGTTGCGTTGCGGCGCAGGATTACCAGCTGAAACCGTAAGTTCAACTCCCCCCTCTTGCCGAAATTTACTGTGGCATCAACTACCGTAGGCCCAAGCCTGTACCTTGCCCCTGCCGGTGCTGTCTTAAATAAACCTGGTGCACTGTACATACTTCGCCTCCGTATTCTCCTTGCTGCATTTCTTTGCTCTTTTTGTTTTGGCCCGAGCGAGGAACTTGAAGTGGTGAATTTTTTGACCCAGAGGAAATGCTTGCGGGGTTCTATAGCTATATCTACACTATTTACTGTATCATTATGATTACAGTGATGCAAAGTATGTCTCGATGGCTACTATTGCACTACTGGTAATATTATCCTCGATACCTAGCCCCCCACCCTCGATAATATCCCCAATATACTGTTCCTTGCAAGCTGTTCTGAGTCCTTCGGGGTGGGGTTGTTCGGCAATATATGCGATGAGGGTATTGAAGGGGAGTGGGTTGGTAGGATGCAAGAGCTGTCGTGCCACCTTTTGCCACCAGAATCGTGCCCAAGTATCACGACAATACCGATGCTGGTTGGGTGGGCAATCTGGATCTGGATCAAGCGATAAACCAGGGGGTACTGCCGCGATAGTCTTTCGCTCTCTTTCAAGCACTTCGCGGGCTTTAGCAATGATCGAATAGATTCGGAGATCAAGATGGGAAAGGTCCTTCTCGTTGATAGTACCCAGTGGTGACGAAATCAATTCTTGTGTGGCACGGGGTATCCATTGTGGGATGTTGTACTTGCGAGCTAACTCTAGCCTGTGTGCAGGGCTAAGGTCCAGGACTTCAAGTCGATTGATGGCCCACGAGATACTATTCTCGATCATCAACCACCGCGAAATCTTGAGAATAGCAGTCAGGGATGGAACAGAGTGCTGTTGGGCAATAGATCCACTGATATCTGTTAAACATGTTATTGGCAGTGGGGTATTATAGTGGCTTACACATGGTATACCCAGGCTGCAAAGTATTCAAACTCCTCGCTACTTATTCCCTCCAACAGAATGGCATGGCCATCATCTGCTCCATCATTCGCAACACCAGATGGCAGGCTTAAAATCGTTTCCATGGCCTCTGAGTGCATGGCAAGGATACTCCTGTGTAGGCAGAAAAGAGTTTCGCCAGCCTAAATATGACCATAGGTAAATTAATAACATAACTCCTCAAGAGGCAACAAATAGTATACTTGAAATACAATATTTCCATCTGGAAACCAGAATCTGGTGTGTCGATCCATGTACTATAGGGTAGTAGTGTGGTGGATGATTCGTAGACGATATGGTGTGGTGTGGATGATATGGTAGGTGGGATGCTATTATCTAAGCAATCGTATAGCACTGCAGACGACATATGACCATAGTCTCATCTACACTACATACTGATTTCACTACGATATATAGTACAAGAACTATGTCTTTTCCTGCATTACCAGCCCACACCGATTCTGCCTCATGGCCAGCTCAGGTTATACAGGCCCACACTACACTGCATGGCTTGTTCCAGCATGCAAATCAAGCTCTACAGACTAGAGGCGACCCTACCCAGCTACGATACCATCTGAATGCAATCAACTGTGATGCTATACCAATTCTCCATGCACTCGAAACTCTTGCACATCAGGGCAACCTTCCCTTGCACTGGGTACTAGAGTGTACTGCACACTTTGGCTTGCTATTGCAGCAACTCGGTGATGCACAACAAAGAGCACTAGAGCAGTAAGCATCATACTACATGTATCCATGACATTTGTGCTGTATGCATGCTAAAATATCTCTGCTTAGTGAGTTTGTGGAAGTACACCATGTAGATCCTGTTGAAAAAATCCACCATGGTGGTCCTGGTCGGCCTCGCAAACAGCCTCGGGCTGAACTACTGCGGGCTGCTATGACTGGTGGATGCCATATTTCTGTGTCAAAGCTCGCACGGCTGATAGGAATCCACCGCAATACACTCCGCTACTACTTGAAAAAGTTCAATATTGACTATCGCCATACCCTCATCACCGATGCCGAATTAGATCTCTTGCTCCATTACTTTCGCCACCATAAACCACAATCTGGGATACGTTATCTAGCAGGTTCTCTACGGCGGTATGGCTTGCATATTCAACGGCATCGCATTGCCTCTTCTCTCCGTCGGATTGATCCTCTTGGTCGTATTTTGCGGAAGCGACAGACTATCCACCGTCGCCAATACCATGTTTCCCGCCCGAATGCCTTGTGGCACATAGATGGACACCACAAGCTGATTCATTGGGGTATTGTCATCCATGGGATTGTTGATGGCTATTGTCGGACTGTGAGTAGTCTGAGTCGACTCAGTTGACGATACCTGCCAGTGGCTAACTACATATTTCTCTAGATTACTGGCCTTGAAGCCCATACTAATAACCAGGCATCAACAGTTTTGGATACGTTCTTGCATGCTGTTGACCAATATGGCTTGCCATCAAGAGTACGGGGGGACAGGGGTGGTGAGAACAAGGATGTAGCTGTATTCATGGTCATGGCCCGAGGCCCCAACCGTGCTAGTTTCATGTGGGGAACGTATGTTATTCCCACAACTTTTATTGCCTGAGCTTACATTGATTTTCTCCCAAAAGCTCTACTCACAATACACGGATTGAAAGAACTTGGGTTGAAGTGGGCAGGCGGTTTCTCTATGCCTGGAGGGCTTTTTTTCTTCGACTTGAAGAGCTCCACCATCTTGACAGGACAAATCCAAATCATCTCTGGCTACTGCAGCATCTATTCTTGGACAACATACAAAATGACTGCAATATCTTTTGTGAGGAGTGGAGTGCCCACCCAATTGCAGGAGAGGGACATGACCAAAGCCCAAATGTAAGTTGTATATATACACTATATAGCAGTGTTCATTAACATTTTGCCTACTAGAATCTGCGTTTATTGGGCCAGCTTGAGCATGGCATATATGGTGCTGGTGAAATAACTGTCCACCCAAGTGTTTATGCCCACTATGGTGTCGAGCAAACAACTATGCAGGACCAGGACCAGGAGGATGGTGATTGGGAGGATATTGAAAATGACAGTAACTCTCCACTAGGGGAAATTGCTGATTTACCATCTAGAATTGCTACTGAACAGGCACCACAATTCTTGCATAGGGCTATAAGAGTTCCCGAGCACACCAACCCCTTCGCAGCTACCACTACCCTCACAGCATTTACTGAGGCACTGATACAAGTTCAGCAACTCTACCATATGCCTATTGGTATGGGTATCAGACAAGAGGAGTGGGATGGTGGATATCCTGAAATTGCAACAATACGATCAGGCCGACGAGGCAGAAAAGAGCTCCGAGTTGAGCTGCCACATGATATCTGGTATCCTCGGGCTGTACAATGGTGTCAGGCTTTGGAGGTATTCAACCATACTATGGCTCTTTGCAATGAATCCATGTAATGGTACTGATAGAACTTGAACTTTGATTCGTTCAGTACAAATGTTACATATTACCACTGACCAGTAGCAAGCTATATACAAAGGTGTGGGAATTCAGAATAGCACAATTACAACCGAGCTTCTTCTTTCCAAACACTCTCATCCAACTTTCATACTTTCATTTTCATTCACATTTTCTTGCTATACATTAGTATCATTTTTGACTCTCCTGCACTGTCTTTACCATGGTAAAACGACTTCGCAAGCGCAAAGTTATCTCCTCTTCTGAGTCATCAGACAATGGGGACTCACCCACTCCTTTGCCTCCTTTACAAGCCCCTGGACCTACTTCTATTGTTGATTCAGTTCTTCGTACTATGCTTTCACAGAAACCACCATCATCCCGACATTCTTACTTTCCTTCTAATACCCAGTCCACCTCAGCAAAGGCTTCACTTCACCAAGCACACACCGAAACTAATAAAGGTTTGAAAGGAAAGTCTAGACAGAGTAGTTATACCCATTCTCTGGACAAAAAGGGGCAATCAGCAACAGTGAGCACTTCACATCTATCGTTCACTATCATTATATTTCTTACACTTGTATTGCCATGGCCAATAGGGCTCTCGTGGTCGTCCCAAAACCTTGGATTTTCATATAGCTCGCATCGTTTTCCTGCCATATGGTGTGGACATGGTGGGATTCCAGCTGTATTTTTCTGGTTGTATTGTCATCATGACCATGGTTTCTAGCCTAGTTTCAGTGATGATCCAGATGCTAGTCAATTGACACTATCGCATCTATTCCCCACCCTTCGTCAACCTAAGTCCCTATCAAGTGCCCAGCTGAGTAGACTTGAAGCAGCTGGCTTAGCTCGCTCCAACTTTCGCTCCTACTTCGAATTCGATCGGGAGTGGACATGGTTACAAGTCGATGCCCTACTACATGGTCAATTCCCCCAGCTTTTCGAAATTCTGGATGCACAACCGAAGGTAAACTTTCTCTATCAATGATAGTATCCATCCGAGTCTGATACTAACTTACCACCACTTACTATAGGTCCTTAATCCAAACTACAGTATGATGGGTATGGTAGATAGGCGATATAAGTATCTGCCTCCATATCTATTGTGTCTTCGCAGTCAAAAGGAGATCGTTGTGGCAGGGGGAATAGAGTTTCCTGATGGCGAGACTCTGTTTCAAAAGGCGAAGGCTGGTAAGCGACCATCACGAGACGAGTCAGAGCTAATTTTTGGTAGGCTTTATTTATCGATTTATAGTGTTAAAGTTGGTGCTAATTTATATTTCTAGTGACTCGTGATGAGATACCATTGAAGCTTATTGCTCGGTGGATTACAGGACCGAGACAGCAGTCGAAAGGCAAGGGTAAGGGAAAGGGAAAGGGAAAGTCCTCAGAAGTGAAGAGTGATTCGGAGTCTAGCATCGAGGACATCGAGTCCCACTGGCACTCTGCTGATGATGGCTTGGATTCTGACGATTCAATTATGAGTCCGATACATTCTCGTCTCAAAAGACGTCGTCTGGATGGTAGGTTCCATGCCCATGTAACTTGTAATGTCATAAATGCTGATTGCACCTACTTTTGCCAAGAAGTCATCGATTCCAGCGAGCCTGAATTGCCAGAGGTTGGACCCGGGCCTTCGCATGTTCAAGTTTCCGAGTCTACTACCACTCAGGCTGGCACTAGCAATATTCTGCATCTGGCACCGAGTCCTAGTACTGGAATCAATACCATCGACCTCACAGATGATTCAGTGGATGTCATGGTTCTTGACGATGTGACAGCTCCGAGTCCTGCAAGTCCATTACCTGACTCATCACTACCATCAACTCTTCCCTCTACTCCTGTCCAGATTTCCACCACTCGCCCACCCCCTTCTGGGTCATTTATCGTCGACTCCTCATTATCAAACCCATGGAAAGGTAATCGCATCTTTCAATTTTGATGGCTAGTTCGACTACTATCGCACTCTTTTCCTGTTGATGATGCCGAGTCAATGCTTACCATACTACCCATGCTCAATCGCTTGCAAATTGTAAGTATCTTACTCTAGCACATATAATACCCTACGATACCATGTTTTCTTCGCCACTACATACTCACCACTTCCTTTAGCTACCACAAAAGACCTAATCTTTACGATATTTTTAATAAATTGTTTCTTGTAAAATTGGCCTGCATTTCCCTAAGTGATTCTATCAACTCAACGATGAAAGTAAATACATGTGCCCCGATTAATTCAACTGTGTTCGGCCCCAGGTAAATTCACACTGTGTTCGGGTAAATACATTTTGTGTTCGGGGTAAATGCTTTTTTGTGTTCGGGGTAAATAATTATGTGACGGGGTAACAAATAATATTTGTGCAAATATAACATCATATAAGATTGCTTAGGAAACGCCGGTTCTGGCGATTCTGGCGATTCTGCGCTGACGGAGTACCGTAAATGTGACCCTTAATTTACTTTTTTTGTCGCTCGCACTTGAAAGTTCTGATCGGAGGTGAGGCCTACAGGCTACGTTACCGTGACTGAGTGCGGAAGACGGGTAGCCTCGGCAGTGAGTTTGCTGAATCGGACAGGCGTTTCGATCTGAGTGCTGAGCCTCCGTCAAGGTCGTCCATAAAGCTTCAAAATGTAGGATGATAAGTAATATGAACCCTGAATTTCGTGTGAGGCAGCGCAACGGCTAGTACATACTTGGAAAGGCACTCTCAAACGGAAGGTTTCGGGACTAAAACCACGCAGCTGGTTGGAGGATAAGCCTCGAAAACGCAGTCGGACGGTACGAGCCTGGCAGATCAAAATTTAAGATGACACTGACACGATTTAATGATAGATCCTGCATGCGACCAGACTAGTATGTACACATTCAAGGAACACAGATAGCATATATGTACCAATCGAACAGTGAAAGAGAACCGGCCGTTATCAAGCTTCAAGCTTCAAGCCCGTGGGACGCGGATGATAGAGATCAGCAGGTTGATGCCCTGGATGAAATCCCATGGTGAGCAAGCGAAAAATATCCATGGAAAGAAATCTTGTTGCAGACACACCAGCGCAATGATTCCGGAAATCCAAAACGCCTTCCCGGCAGGAACTGGTTGGAACCGGAATATTATTGCGTATACAATACCTCCAAGATTACCCATGGCTCCCACAATGCCGCTCTGCGTCGGATACGTTAATATATTATGTAGCATTCACACGACAAAGGTCTCACCATGAAGCCATTGGAGCCTTGTAAATAATTTTCAGTCAATTATATTACTTGGGAGACAGAACTCACAAGGATTGCAGTGGGGTACCAGGGAGAAGTTGACGCCGTTCGCAGACTCATTTGCCATGGCAAGAACGACCAACATCACGATTATCACGGCCACTGTGACCTAAATCAGCATCTCCAAGAAGAAGTGGTCAAATATGCGTACAAGAAGGTTGATGGTGGCTGTCGATATACACGCCAAGACCAAGAGAAAGCAGTCCCTGTGCAACACCCAGGAATATCAAAAGGTACTTCTTTCCAGGAACTCCCCATCTCCTGTATACCAAGTCGCCAAAGTATCCACCTGCCTTCAAAGTCAATAATTTGGAATAATAGTTCTGAAGAAAAAACTTTCCCACCTAATGGGCGGGCGACGATGTTCAGGAAGCCAAAGATGGAGGCGATCTGCGAGGAGGGTCAGAGTCGGGATGAAGGCTGAGTTGTGTAACTGACGTATCCAGCTTTGGTTTGGCCAAATGTATTTGACTTATAGAGCGAAAGAAGAACGTTCGCCAAGTTGGCGTCGATCGCAAGTTCATAACCAAATGTTGCGAAGTACGCGAGTGCTGGGAGCCAAGTTAGAGGCGTAGAAACGACCTTTAACGCCAGCTTCAGCGTCAGTGGTTTGTTAACTGCGTAATCAAGCTCGGAAGCCATATCTACCAAACGGATGTTAGCTCGATAGATTGCATGTCGTGCACGAAAAGATGACAAACTTGAGTCAACTTCTACGACAGTGACCTGGACGTTTTCTAGACCACCTTTCTTCTCGGGATCATCTTTGATTTCGTCAGGACGATCGAGGGCCCTTTCATCTTCGGAGACATCATCTAATTTACGACCGTCATGTCCGAGTCTATGCGTGATTGCCTGGTGTCTATCGCTCCATTTGCCAGCAGGATGGTCCGTCCCAAATACCATGACGCTGACCGCGACGAGGATCATGAAAGGAACTGGGATGATAACGAACGCTGCACGCCATGCAACACCGGAAGCAAGTCCAGTTGAAAGTAAACCATTGTATAGAGCAATCATGACGATGAATGTGACTCCCCCGCCTGCGTCACCCCAGCCTGCTGCTAGAGCGTTGGCTATAAATTCCTGCATTAGTCAACAGTTTAGCATATATTGAAGATGAATTACCTGTTCCAACCACGTTCTTGTCGAAAAAGACGGTGGTCCATGCCTGGCATGACACGAAAGTCCCGCCAAGTATACCAATGAAAAAACGGACGAAGTAAAGTCCGTTTGCAGTGTGCGCAGTTCCAGCCAACCCTGAAGGGATTGCGCCTAGAACAAGCAATCCAGCCATGACTTTACGCGGTCCATACCCTGGAATGGAGGTGATAAAAGCAATCGACATAAACGGAGTTGTACGAACGATCAACTAGAGGACCAGAGACAACGCGAACAATGAGTGTGGCACATAGCGAGATGATATTGGAATCCCCTATATGATAATGAGTATTGAGTGTCCATTGTTCTCCTCCACCCACCGATTTGCGCAGAGGTTAAGTTGAGATCTTGCTTGATGGCATCGGGAATAAGGGGGGCGAAAGCAAACCACGACAAACTGCGGCGATTTTGTATATAATCCAGTGATGTTATAAACGCTGTAGGAACTTACAAAGCGGAGAAAAATGCCAACCAAGCGCTGTTTGATGAAGTCAATGAATTTCAACAACGAAGCTGAGGAGGGAGAATACAGACAGATGGAAGTTGATCGAATACTGGTTTCGAAGAGAAAACAAAGGTAACGAGGTGCATTTCAAGTTAGTGGGATTAATCGTAACCTCCCGGAGATTGATTCCTGGTAAAGAACTGCGTGCAGCCGCCATCGTGGGGTTAGTTCTTGTGGGTAACTCGTTTTCCTGTCCACTTGCCCCTCTTATTCTTAATTTTTTCTGACTTGCAAATTCTTCGCCTCGATATAGTAGAGATCTGGCCGTAGTTTGCGCGATCTGAGGTCCTGAGGATACTGTTCCTTGAGGTGTGGAGTGCGAGAGATAAGGAATCTAGACTAGCCTTGAACATGTATCGGGGAATATGAAGAGGGCAAGAGATAAGACAAAAAAAATTATTCTCGTACCTGTCTACGGGTGATCCGGTCATCCCTGACTCACCTACTTTCTCGTTACATACCTCCTCAGGCTGCAGATCAGTACTCAGTGACGGGTACCGTGCAATACAAAAATGTAACTGTGATGCAGGACTAGACTGTTCCAAACGAGTGGGAACTGTTTCACCTCATCTCCTCAAGAAGTCGACAACGGTCGTTTGAGATCGCAGGCAACTCCGAGGCGCGAAGCTTGAAGTGTGGGAAGATATTGCGGCGGTCGTCCGGGTGACCATCTTAAATCCTCAGCTAGAACAGCAGAATCCGAACTTAAAAACTTGAGTTCCTGTAGTAAGTCTAACTAGGGCAAAGTGGTGGAGACGACTCGCACGTCACGACTGAGTGGGCACGACGCCGCTGGGCCACAAGGGACTTCAATCAGCCAAGCAGAAAAGCTAAATTGTGTGACGCGTGGGAACCTATATAAACGGGGTCTTCCGAGCTGCGACCACGGTGACTTCCGTTTTAGGAATCAAATCACAGACTCGGAGAGCGCAACTTACTGAGGAAGGTATCGAGAGTGATCATCGCGGTCCCGTGCCAAGCACGAAAGAGCGATAAAATGCCAGGCGAGCCCTGGGACCCTATAAAAGTGGAGATCAGGTGGCTAGAAGTTTCTCACCGTCCAGGAATAGGTCAGGGACGGGAAGCAGCGAGTGGCATTCGCTCCAAAGCAATTAACGCCCCGTCAGTTAAGCCAGAGCATCATTAGCCTGGACTGTACCTTCGACAACACCCTTCTCTTTCTCTCCCACTCACTCGACTCGCTGCAGACACAAGCATGTCAGCTGAGGTTGAGAGTACTGTGGCGAACGGACCACCTGACCCTGACGCATCCACTCAGATGGCTGGGGTTCCACAGACGGCCAATCCGGCGATCAAGACAATTCTCGTAGTTGGACTGGGAATGGTGGGCATTGGTGGGCATTCTTTCCGGAACATTGATGTCCTTCTATTTATACTGTTCCCATCAAGCGTTTATCGAGAAAATCCTCAATCTAGACGAAATCAAGCGTTATCGTCTCGTCACTTGCGGGGAAGGTATGCTTGCTTATCTCCTTACGAGGTGTCCTCTCACACGTCATATCGCAGAGGAACACCTTGCTTACAATAGAGTTGCCCTTACTGAATATTTTCAGCACCGTTCTGTCGAGAAGCTTTATCTCAACCAGGGTGGGTGCTTATCACGAGTCGTGCTTCTTAATTTTTCTAATCTCCCAAATATATTAAAAGTGGATTGGTATGCTCAGCAGGATCCCGAGCGTTTCATCTTCTACACTGGTGAACAAGTCACTTCAGTGGATACAGCATCCCGCTTGGTTACCACCAACAGGGGTCGTGTGATCAACTATGACTATTGTGTTCTTGCCACCGGTTCTGAGAGCACACTTCCACCATATTTACCTCCGAAACGCTTGGCAGAAACCAAGGGAATATTCGTTTATCGCAATATCGCAGACCTTGAGAAGATATTGAGTTATTCCCAAGAAGATCATGTTAAGGGCGGGCGGGTGGGTGATGATTTGAGGATACACTGAGTCCCGTTGACTTTTTTGACAGGCTGTGGTGGTCGGTGGGGGCTTACTCGGCCTGGAAGCTGCAAAAGCCGTCTTCGATTTGTGAGTCTGCTAGTGTTGCAGCGGTCGTCTCCATTCAGTGCCGTCATCCATTCTAGGGAGACCATAGGAAAAGTTGCTATTATTAATCGCCAAACATATCCATTATCTCGTCAACTCGACGATGAAGGTGGCGAGATTGTCTTGCGCCGTATCGTGGCGATGGGTGTGGATGTTCTCACCAAGACGTCCGTAAAAGATGTGGTGACAACGCCGGAGGGTGCCTTGAGTGGCCTCGTCTTATCGGATGATACCCAGCTCGCCACTCAAATAGTGATTTATGCGATTGGAATCACTCCTCGTGATGATTTAGCGAGAAAGGCTGGGCTGAATTGTGGGGATAAAGGGGGGATCATAGTCGACGATTATCTCAAGACAAGTGCCCCAGATGTCTATGCCATCGGCGAGTGTGCGAACTGGCGAGAAAACACTTTCGGTCTCATTGGTCCAGGAGGTAAATATAACAGTCTCGCTACAGTGTAACGGCACGCTCATACCTAACAGTTGAAATGGCCGACATCCTGACTTTTAACCTTACTCAAGTTGAAACGGAGTTCTGTGGTTTCAAGCCTAGGCAGATGGTAGGCCATCCATTCCGTAGGTCCCGGAAGTATTCATTTGACAGGATGTTTCGATAGAATATGCCTGATTTGTCTACGAAGCTGAAGCTAATGGGTGTTGACGTCTGTCCAATATTGTCATTTTATGACCAGCTGATCTGACCTTGAGCTACAGGTTGCATCTTTTGGTGACTACTTTGCAGATAAACGGAACCTTCGAGGAGTAACTGTGAAGGTTGATGCCACTCCGGCAGAGAGATCGTCACGTGCTGCACCCAGCGCCAAGAAACCTGTTTGGGAAATACAAACTGACGCCACCAATTCAGCGACTCAACTTGAAGTGCGCCGCAAGCGAAAAGGTTCGACTTTGGATATAGAATGTCTGACCTACAGAGATCCCTTTTCTTTTGTATACAAAAAGTAAGTCCTTACCACAAACTCTTACCAATGACTCAGAACTCAATTTTTGACGGTATTCTAGATACATCTTTACCGCGGATGGCAAGTATCTCCTTGGCGGAATGATGGTCGGGGATACCTCCGATTATGTTAAACTCGTTAGCATAGTGAAGAAGAAGGTGAGAATGATCAAACATAATTTGATCTTTTTTTCTCAGTGATGTCAGAAAGCTATCGAGGCACCGCCCTCTCAGTTCATCGTTGGATCTGGAAATAAGGGCGATGATGATGGCGCAGACCTCGATGACGATACGCAGGTTTGCAGCTGCCATGTGGGTCCATCCTTCATATGTATTCGCATATCTAAGCTCAACCTTTTACAGAACGTGGCGAAGGGTGATATTGTGGCATGCGTCAAGTCCGGTATGGCTGACATGGCTGACCTGAAGTCCAAGACGAAGGCCGGAACTGGTTGCGGTGGTTGCATGCCTCTTGTAACCAATATCTTCAAGGTTTGTGGCTATTCCTTGCATGAGATGTGGGGCCTCACTCGCCTTTTCTAGGCTGAACTGAAGAAGGCTGGCCATGCCGTATCCAACAACCTTTGCGTACACTTTGCGATGACTCGTCAAGAACTCTTTACCATCATCAAGTAAGGTTGACCATTGTTCTCTGGCTGCCTCACGTATGATATTTTCCATGCAGACTGCGCAAACTACAAACATTCTCTGAAGTTATGAAGTCTGCCGGAATCAAGCCAGACCCCCTTGGTTGTGAGTTGTGTAGGCCTGCAGTTGGTACGTGCTTTGGCAAATCCATTTTCTCCGCCACACTTATTACCCCCTGCAGCCTCCATCCTTTCATCACTCTACAACGAATTCGTGATGGCGCCATCGCATCATGCAAACCAGGACACCAACGACAAGTGGGTACACTCCTCTACTTTCCTCGGAAATATGTTGAGTTACTGTACAGGTTCCTGGCAAACATACAACGAGATGGTGAGTGACATTGCTCATTGTTTTTTGTTTGTTTCTATAAGGACTAGTGTCATATTACCAGGGACCTTCTCTGTTGTCCCGCGAATCGCTGCAGGCGAGGTAAACTTGGTCACTTATATCATCCTTCTCCAGAGCTCACCCGACTGCACAGATCACGCCAGAGAAATTGATTGTCATTGGACAGGTCGCCAAGAAATGTGAGTGCTTTATATGTCAACCATTCTATCGTTCTAATGCCATACATAGACAAGCTATACACAAAGATCACCGGCGCGTACGATCATTTCATTCGTATTATACATCAACCTATGCTAAGTGTGTTAGGCAACGCATCGACTTGTTCGGCGCTCGGAAGCAAGATCTTCCGGATATCTGGGAAGAATTAGTTCTGGCAGGATTTGAGAGCGGTCACGCATATGGTAATCATCCAAGAATGCCGGATTTGTTCAGTGGGACTGAGTTTTTATAGGCAAATCCCTGCGCACCGTTAAGTCATGTGTTGGAACAACCTGGTGTAGGTACGGCGTCGGTGATTCGGTCGGATGTAAATGGCTTCATTGCAACTTTCACTGTTACTGGATACTGAGTCACGAACAACTTTTTCAGTGGCTATCTGTCTCGAGGAACGTTACAAGGGCATTCGTTCCCCTCACAAATTAAAGGGTGGTGTCAGTGGTTGCATTAGAGAGTGCGCCGAAGCACAGTCAAAGGACTTTGGCCTGATCGCCACGGACAAAGGATGGAACAGTAAGGCAATTCCCTATAATTATAATTTCTAACTCGTTGAACTTTGCACGCAGTCTTTTTGGCTGGAAATGGCGGTACCAACCCTCGTCACGCTTCCCTATTTGCGAAGGACGTCCCACCATCCAAAGTTGTACGAATTATCGACCGCTTCCTTATGTATTACATCCACACGGCGGACAGACTCATGCGTACTGCTCGATGGGTCGAGCAATTCGAGGGAGGAATCGAGGTCTGTTCAGTAACCTTTCCCTTTCGTATTCAATTAACGCCTTCGGTTTCCCTGCAGAGACTCAAAAATTGTTGGATGACGAGCTTGGAATATGCGGCGAGCTTGAGAAAGAGATGGACTCGTTGGTGGGGACATACCATGACGAATGGAGCGTGGTGGTAAAGGATCCAGCGAGAAGGCAGCAATTCCGTCAGTTCGTCAACACGGTAAATTCCCCTACCATACACACTTCTTCTCCTGACGCGTGGTTCAGGATGAGGGTCAAACGAATGTGGAACCCATCAAGGAACGTGGACAAAATCGTCCAGCAGACTGGCCGAAACAATTTCCTCCTGCTAAGTTCCATGCGTCGTCTGTCGTAACACCGAAGTCAGAATGGAGATGGCGCAAGCTGGCTACACTTCAAGACTTGGATATTTCTACTGCTACCACGTGAGTGTTTTGATATCATCATCGTCTTATGCCTAACAAATATCTAGTTCGGCCGCCGTCAAGTATGGAGACTCTCAATTGGCCATTTTCCATGTACCCGGCAAAGGTCTTTTTGCTCCTTTACCTGCCCCCTACTCGTACTGTCAATCGTTGCCCGAGCGTGTCGGTGGTCCGGTCCCAATCCTCGGAGAGGGGCGGAGCAAGCAGATCAGACAACCCGAGCATCCCTCTTCGGCGGAGTCTTCGCACATAGACATAGGACTATGGCTTGTACACTCTTCCCTGAATTTTTGGCATTAATGGTAAGTGTATTCTTCGATCTATTCAGTCCAAAGCCTCCAGAGTAATAGAAGGAACGACTGTCTTCCTGCCTAACTTGAAGGGTCTACCCACGGGAGACTATGCCCACGCCGTACGCACCCACGGATGCACGCTCCGGGTCTGGGTACGGGAGCAATGGGGAATGGGGAATGGTTCCCAAAATCATAGTGGGAATCGCCCCCCACCTTCCTTTCCCCTCCACCTCCATCTACGAGCAGGAAGCTCCCTCCTCCCCACTCGTTATTGCCCGAATCGCAACCAATCTATCCGGGGTCGCGCCTTCACATGCCACTATTAGCGCCTCTGTGACTCGGCCAACTCCCTCGATAGGGCTTAAGATTGGTAGCTGGTACCCTAAACGGTCTCGGATGGGCAGCGGTAGGGGTAGCGGAGCCCCCTGACGAGAGCTTTC
>JBBPPY010000913.1:0-14953 GCA_038092195.1 Leccinum barrowsii | reverse complement strand
CCCGGGGGGGGGGGGGCCCAACTCGTGTCAAACTGGTCCCGGTCCCGGTCCCGGGATCCGTTTGGCAGTGGCATGGGTAGATTGTCACTAGGAGTTCATCACGGTTGAGTTGCATCCTTCCTGCGGTCCAGCTTACCCTTCATTGGCGAAATTGAGATTGTCGAGGGACCGCACACATGTATTGAGGTCCAGACAGTATGGCGTGTGGGTCCAGGGTGCCCGGAGGGCTATGGAATCAATCTCTCATCAAGCCTCGACCTCGGCCCTTATTCCGGAACCGCCGCGGTCTCCACACCTTTTTCTCCCGAACTGTCACGAACCCGGCTGCATCCCTCCTGCTTTTGGACAGGGGCAGGCCCAGTGTTGGTACCGGCGGGTGACCCAGGCTTCCACTCCATGCTCCTTCTCAGCCATACGTTGACGCCACGCGCCGCCTCCGATCCTCGGTGGATCCCGCATACGTTGCAGTTGCACTGATAGGCGACAGCGCCGGACTCTGCGAATGTGGAGGTGCGAGGCCGCCCGTAGTCATGCTCGTGGTCGAAGCAGTCGTGGGTGCGGAAGCATCACCGGCAGACCTTGGCAGAGTGCGCACGCATCTTTGAATGTTCCTCCGCCAACCGCTCCTCTGGCCATTTTTTTGCTGCCTCGACCTCGTGCACGTCGTTCTGTAACCCGGGGTCAATCCCACTACACACACTGACATCAACCAAGAAACTCTCACCCGCCTCGACTCTCTGCCGCTCCTCCGCCCTCCTCTCGACCTCCTGCTAATGTCCCCCGGTGCACTCCAGTATAGTCGTCCTGCATTCGGCTCAACTGCTTCTTGGTTGTCACAGCCCGGCTATGCGCCTCCAGGCTGTCCTCTACTCGTGTTTTCTGCAGTGTGTCAAAGGTCTTGCGGCCAGTATATCCTCGTGTGAGCAGCGGGCCCTCTTCTTTGCAGTACGCCTGCTCGATGTGGTCCATCCGCAAAGCACATTCATATCTTTTTCTCCTTTCCAGCTGCCCGACTTTGATCTGTCCTTGTTCAAGTCCTCCATGTCAGTATCCTAGACAAGGTATCAATGATAGAGGGAATGACAAAGGACCAGGACGCACCACGATTGACACCTTAAACCCGCCGCACTTCATCATGACCTGAGCGAGCTTATTGGTCTCTGCCATCCTGATCGATTCGATCTCCTGTCTCGCATATCAATCTCCAAGTTCTTTTTGACATCTTCCTCTTCTTTTTGCACCTCGATCAGCTTCTTGGCACATGAGCTCCGCGGGGCAGGACGCCCCCTCTTTTTCTGTGTGTATGCTCAGCTCCGAGAGGAGCTCCCTGTGGCGTGCGACGAGCGCTTTGCACAGAGAGAGGGCGCACCATTCGGCGTTGGCTGCAGTGACAAGTTCGGCAAACTGGGCGGACTGGCGCGCAGCTTCTTCATCGGGGTCGCACAGAGTTGTGGAGCACTATTAGAGGATGCAGCCGTGGATGCGCAGAGAGTGAGGGGGTCGAAGGAATCCTTGAGAAAGCCATAGAGGAACTTGATCTGAGCTGGGGAGAGGCGGTGGACATGTTTGAGGTAAAGACAAGGGGACTGACAGCATGCTGCTCGACTTGGACTGCGAGTGCACTGACGAGAACCTGGCCTGCGAGAATCTACCGCAGATGGATGTGACGACGCCGATAGATTGATCATGAGTGCGTGAGACAAAAGCGGAAGTGTGATCGAGTATTACACAGCCACAATCCTAGTCAAAAAACGGCAGTGAGTCGTATCTACTATCGTCGTGTACCATTCCTCGACTGACGTTCGTTATCCAGCCAAGAAAGAAACAAAACTCGCGGCAAAGCTCAACCAGACCACCGCGTCCACCCCGAGCGAGAAAAAGGCCAAGGAGAAAAGGGTCACGGTGGAGGAGCCTGCCTTCGTGAACACGTCGCCCAAGGGAGACAAGAAAGGTGTGTCGCTCTCCCACCTCGCCGCTTGCGCGCTCACGCACTCCAGACATGTCCCTGCCGATGGCGGCAGGGTACAACCCACAGGCGTCGAGGCTGGCCCCATCGAGATTCTTTGCGTGGAAGGATATAGAAAGTTTTGCAACAAGGTGTTCAACGCGCCAAGTTTGCGATTCTTAGAACCTAGCCCATTCTCGTCGAGCAGTGCTCAACTTTGCTGCCGGCGAGACCAACAAACACCTCGAAGCTCGGACATTCATGGCCGCCACTACCGCGGTATATAACTTTTGGCTGTACGAACTGTGGGACGTATACCGTAATTGTACGTATATCCTCTTTGCGATGCGCACTCGTCGTTTATTGCTACTGCAGAAGGCAATGAAACCCATGACGGACCCTTCTGCCGATCCCAAGGTGCGCGCGTCGGCACAGCAGACGCTGCACACCTGCCTCGATTACGGTCTTCGGCTCCTACATCCACTCATGCCGTTCGTCACCGAGGAAATGTGGCAACGCCTGCCTAGGCGATCAATGGATCTGGCTGCCATCGTGATATCTAGAAACCCCACTTTTGTGAGGCGTCTCGTTTTACCTGCTGAACGTGGCATCGATCTCACCACCGGATTCGTCGACAGGACGCGGAATTCCAGTTTGCAGACCTGGAAGAAAGGTATAATCTCGTTTTCGCGACCGTACGGACGGGACGTTCGCTGGCGGCGTAGTATAACTTGCAGTCAAACATACAATGTGCGTCGATGCTCGCAGCGTAATTGTTGGGGGCTCACGACTTTTTGCCTAGTGTATATCCAAGTCCAGACCCTCGAGGAGAAGGCGTTGTTGAGTCGCAAGCGCCTATGATCAGCGCTCTAGCCAAGGGATGCACAAAGGCGGATGTCGTCGGTGGGTCGTCGTCATCTCTATCTTTTCAAATACTTGCCGGGTGCGGCTCGGCAGTCATTTCGTCGAGCCGTCGTGGTGTTCCTCCAGGTGCAGGTCCGTGTCATGTCTTTCTGCTCGCCGAGGGTCGAATGCTAAACTCGAGTTTTCCAGGGCCTGGTAGACCTAGCCGCTGAGGTGGCCAAATGCGACAAGAAGCTCGACTTGGCGCGTCTGGTCTGAACCTCGAGAAGCTGTACAAGTTGATGTTGCAGCCAGATTAACAGACGATGGTACCTGAAGCCGTTCAGTTTGGGAACGAGGAGACGGTGAGCTTCGAGTTGCCGAACAAATTCAACGGCTGATTATTTTTTTTGGCGTAGCGAAAGACGTTGGAGGTGGAGCTTTCGGCGATGCGATAGTCGAGGGACGTGTTTACCAAGCTGCAATAGAGTCGATCGTGTATCGGAAATGATTATAATACAGTCGAGGCAGCTGTTCTATGATTCCGCGCACATCGATGAACTTGGGGAATTGTTGGGTTTTTTCGGACCACGAGGCCATTCGTCTCATGAATGATTCCCCGCATGAGCTGACATGTATGTACGAACGCCCTGATTCCGAGCGAACATTCTTGCGCATCATGGTCGACGGGTTGCAGCCGGGGACGGTGTTTTTGAACAGGTGACATCTTCTTTCACGATCATATGTGCCGCAGGTCGTGGTCTGACTTCTCGCGTGCGATCGACGTGCGATTTTCTGGATGGATCCTGCGCTGGCCTGGACGGGCGTCAAGAACAGTGGCCATGGAGTCAGTCACAGCAAATCTGGAGAACGGATTTGCTGAAGTAGAGTGCAACATGCGTACATTATAAACGCTCTGCAGATAGCCTTGGTATGGTTTTGAGTCGACACCTGTTTACCGACAATGAGATGTTGGGCGTGTTAAACACAATTTTTTTCCAACATACCGCCTATCGGGTGACTGGATCCAAGACTTGGAGTGACTCACAAAGATAGGTTCCCAGTGGTCGATCGCCGCCTGACACCGGAGTGCCTTATCAAGGGCTTCCTGTGCGTGCCCCAAATGCACGAGGTAGTACAGCTTTGCCCATAGTAGTGGCCGGCCAGCTACAAGCTATGACGATGCACAGTAAGGGAAATCCTTGAAGAAAGGGATACTTCTATTCGATCCTCCCACTCTCCATTTTTGTATTACCTCGTCAACGGGTAGGCGCGAATCTTGTTTGCGACACTCTGGTCACCCCCAACCCATGCTTCCATAGGTCGCGACTGAATTAAGCGATCAATGACATCCCAGTACTCGAGCGCCTCTCGCGATCCTTCGGCGTTTTGTGTTCTCAGAACAGATGCTCCACGGGACTCCGAGTCCCCAAGGTATATGCGTACGTATTTTCTCTCCAACAAGGGCGCATTGAGGATGTGGGCGCCCGCGGGCTCGACCGGGAGGGCCGGCCGTACTCAGGTGATCGTTGCAAGGAGGTGAATGTTGAACATCATTTGAGAGGACCCGGCCTGTAAGACGCGCGAAAGTCAAAGGACGAAATAAGCAGAATTCTCCCTTCTTCCCTGGACAGTGGATATGAGGTGCTGTTCGTGTGCATCACGGAGACCGCCTGCGACGTCCGTCTCTTGAAGAGTTGTAGCGAAGAAAAGGTAGTGGACTTGTTCAACTACGACATCACGACGCGGAATGCGCCGAGATCCCATTCGATTTGTTAGGTCATGTCTGGCTTCTGGATCTTGACAGCAACCCAGTCGCCAGAGTAGGGTATCTGGGGAGCATCATCGAAGAGACGGGCGAATTTGTCCTGTATAGGGCGCGGCAGAAACGGGGAATTGGCATCGATAGCTGCCGTGCTGGCAGGTTGTAGGGGGGACTGCACACCGATTTTGATGTACAGACCACCGTTGGAGGTGAATAAATGATACATCCTGTCTGCCACGCGAGCATGTAATTGGGGGCTGAAATTGAAAGTTGAGCTTGTAGTTTAGTGATATCATGGCACACTGCTTGGGTCAGAAAAGATTTAAGAGACCGGTGAATGATAGAACGCGCGCTCACTGTCCAGAGGGTACGAAAGTTTCGTGCGACGGCAGAAGCATGTCGACGATGGAGGTAGACCAATCCGTCTGTGTCGTATTGATTCAACTTCTATTACGTCCTCTCTCTCTCTTCTTGTCTATACTCTACAACCATCTTGCACACACTCACACTCGCAAAACGTGCCTCCTCAAACCCGCGCAGTCCCGAGTTCATTATCTTTGCACGTCTCATTCCCATCCTCGTCCTCTTGTCAGGTATCTTTGTCTACCCGAGTCTTGACGAAACTCAGCTCAACGTCTTCAGCATCCTGCGGTACACCGTCAGGGTATCCCCCGACACTACTCCCTTTATCTCACCCCTTTGACTCCGCCGCGTCACTTTTCTATATTATAAAAACACCACGATGATGGGTCACCGCAACGACCACCGATGCAGTTCCGATCGAGACCGCCCACGAGGACATGATCGTATGTACAAATACCTACTAGTTCTTCTTTCACGTCGCCCATTCTCTTTCCGGCACGACGCGCAGCTCGACTACCACGGCAAACGACTGGCCACGTGTTCCTCCGACCGCACCGTCAAGGTCTTCAAGCTCTTCAACGGATAGCCATTACAGCCGGGCGGTCAGACCCTCAAGGGGTGCGTGTCTCCAACGATTTCCTTTTTTCCGAGACTGACTCTCCAAGGCACACCGGCCCCGTCTGGCAAGTCGCGTGGGCTCGCCCAGAGTTCGGCAACATACTCGCATCGTGTTCGTATGACGGTCGAGTTCTCATCTGGAGAGAACAGACCCAAGGTCCTTCTGCGGGATCCTGGACCAAAATCAAAGAGCACTCGTTGCACTACGCGTCAGGTGCTTTGCTCTGCCCCCTTTGCATTGCACACGCGCTTGATCTGACTCTTTACAGTCAACTCTATCTCTTGGGCCCCTCACGAGTTAGGCGTTATCCTTGCATGCGCTTCTTCTAATGGAAAATTATCCGTGTTGACGTTCAAAGGTTCAGTTCAATTCGCGTATTCTTTTTCACTCTCTTTTCAGATGACGGGCAGTGGGTCGCCGATATCTTCAATGGCCACGCCATCGAGTGCAATGCTGTCTCCTGGGCACCTGCCACCACATCCTGGCTCGCTCACCCACCCGCATCAGCTCAGAGCCCCAGCCCCTCCGGCGCCTTTCAAACGTTTCGCCAGCGCCGGCTGCGACAACCTCGTCAAGCTATGGTCCTTCCGAGACGATACTCAGACATGGGTCGAGGAGGAGACACTCGAAGGGCACGGAGACTGGGTTCGCGATGTTGCATGGGCGCCGAATATCGGTTTGCCGAGGAGTTATACAGCTACGGCATCGCAGGTACGTGCTGCGCTGAATATGCAGGACCATTGGGTGCAGTTTTGATCCTCCGCAGGACAATTCCGTTCTCGTCTGGACAAAAGACACGCCCGCAGCACCATGAGTGAAAGCGCCCCTCGACCCGTCACTTACTATTCTCAGAACGCGCCGACAGCGCCGGGCAAGTTCCCCGACGTCGTGTGGCGTGTGTCGTGGAGTCTCGCAGGAAACATCCTTGCGATGAGCTGTGGGGACGGAAAGGTTACGCTTTGGAAGGAAAACATCAAGTGCGTAAGTGATGTGAATAGTTGACGTGATTTAGATGTTGTATACTTTTCTGGGCAATCGATCATGCACGTCTCTGATATTACTCTGGTCATTCCTCAGCGCAGGGACCAACCGGTCCATATATTTTGATTGATGCACGATAGATACAGTGGGAAATAAGATAGAAACGAGCAAGGGAAATCGAACAGCCCAACTTTGAGCCCTGTTCGCAAACAATGCTCGGTTAGTCGTGGAATGGGGAATGCTGAGTACACACCATGTCGTCGTCTGATTTCCTCCTTCTGTTCTTCCTCCTTTGCTTCTTCTTCTGTGGCCGCTGCGCGCGCACCGTCACCAAATACAGCAGACAGCACCCACTGCGGATGCACCTCCGCCTGCGCCGACGTTCAGTAGTAGTTCCTTGACGTTCTTGCCTTACAAGGCCTTGGTGAGGAGTGTCGCCCATCTCGACATCGACGTTCCCTGCGTTCGTCAATGTGATGATTTTATCGGACTATGATAACGATTTAGCAACCGTTTGTGCGAATCGCACATTGGGGAGTACGTACCGTGATTTCTCGATGCCGTCGTCGGCAAGGACAAGGGTGGCGTAAGTTTCTGCAAGTTCTACGGTGGCCTGGAAGGAGCGGTGTCAGTCATATCGGCGGTGTGCTTTTGGGTACCCGGTCCATCCATCCAGCTACGACGAGCGCGATGATCGCCACAAATTGCAACGTGGACGGATGGAAGACGGCCTAGGAGTACCACGGTACAAATGAGCTGACCATAGTTTCAACTCGGTGTGAGGGGGAAGACGGGCCCGGGGGTGTAATACGGGATGGCTCAACTAGACGACCACAGTCTTTCCCACGAGTATTGCACAGCCATAGCTTCATCCATAACGAGTCCGACCTAGAAGTTACCTTGACACGGCGGTCGGGGTAGCTGTAGCCCCCTGACGAGGACTTTCGGCAGGCTCGAAACCACACACCCATCCCGCCCCCTTGCTCGTTCAACGTTCGATGCCCATGCCGTCCCGAGAGGTTGATTTTTCAGACGAATGTGGCCGAATGCTCCCGACCATTGCCACCGGACCTGCCGGAAGCGGACGTCGGAAGTAGATGAGTTCGATCGACGTGTGGCTCTTGTTTCTTCCTCCCTCACCCTCACGTTCCACAACTTATTCGACAATACATACCCTCAGAATCCAGATACTATGGACCCGAACTCATTCTCATTATACTTGGACTCACTGGTAAAGTCAGACTCGAACTCGAACTCGAACTCAGAGACAATCCAGGCTGACGGTTTTGAAAACATCCGAGAGAAATTCCGCCGCTTCAGGATCCTTATCGTTGGGCGGGCGAACGCTGGCAAGACGACTATTCTCCGCGCGATCTGTAACACAACCGAAAACCCGGAGGTCTATGATGGAGAGGGAAACAAGGTGCGTGTTTCTTAATATGTATGGATGACTGGCCGACCGAACCGTGCGACTAGATTGATCTGATCCAGGTCGAGGGATCCACGGGGGTGAGTATCACTAGTAACTGTAACATACTGGGACTCGGACTCGACGCGCATCTGTACCAATGCACACTAGCGCGGGGAACACAACATCGAGAACGAGTTGATTTTCCGGAGCAATGACAACTTCGTCTTCCATGACTCGCGGGGCTTCGAGGCCGGTTCCGTACATGAATTCCAACAGCTGAAGAAGTTCATTGCTGATCGTGCAAACACAACATTGCTCAAGAAACGCATTCATGCCATCTGGTACCAGCTTGATCAGTTGCGGGAAGTGGTCATTGATACTACTACTCTGTATAGGTACTGCATTCCAATGGATAAACTGAATCGGGCGATCCAACGCTCCGAGGAAATGTTTTTCAATGAGTGTGATACGAAAAATGGCAGGTTCATTTTCGACACTGGCAGGATGTTTGTGAGCTCACAGCTTTGCCAGTGCCTGTTATTGTATTGTTCACCAATTTTGATGCATTTCTGGCTGTCGCCATGAGTGCACTATCTGGTGATGCTCGAAAGCTGCCAATAGAGGAGAAGGTAGTAAAGGCACATGGACTCATGGATGGAGTTTTCGACAATGCTAATGTATGGAGTCGTCTCTCTCAACTGAACTATGCACCAAAACATAGTGCTCGGATTGGAGGTATTATTCTCTTATCCAATAAAATCATTAACTGGCTCACGGAATTTGCATTGTTACAAGGGATGCACAACTCAAATGAGGGATGTAGCATGTTACTGGAAAAGACAGCTGGAGCTTTCAATGAGGAGGCTTTCAATGAAAATGCCATTTGTTACTGCACAAGAAACAAATATAGCATTGTGTGTTAGATATGCAGTTCAATAGTGAGTACCAAAGATTTACAGCTGTGTGCGAAACTAATGGCAATTGCGTCATTTTTTTTCATTGTCCAAAAAAGCGTACATAGGAGTCTGAGATCTGAGAATTGGGGTAACATCTTGTCTACTACCACATAGTACCATGGCTGGTAACGACAGGTTGTGTATCAAGAAGAAAAATGCATCTAATCCACAATGGCCCCTCAAGGTCCTGGTCCGTGCACGAGCTGCAATATGCCAAAATCATTCCACGGTCATAGCAGCACACAGTGAATGCTGGTTACCAGGCGCAAAAACATCGATGATATAGGCATGCTGCCTCCAGGGTGCACATCCATAATTTCGGGCATACATTTGTTTGTTTTTGCTTGTTTCATCGATCACAATAAACTCGGAAGTGTTGCCCACAAAATCCGTTTGAATGCTTGCCTTGAATTCTTCCCGTTGTTGCTCGTTTCGCTCTGCAGCCAGCTTTAGGAGTATCTTTCGGGTGAGCCCAGCATCCCGCAGGTTCCAAGAGAGCATAGATGGCATGATTCCATCCTCGACACCTGACCAAGTACAAGCTTTGTCAAGGAAGAGGTCAGAGTCTTCAGTGAACAGTGTCTCAAGCGCTGCCAAGACAGCTCTTGTGAGCAGCTGGACACGCCCGACAAAAGGTGAGGGTGGTCGGCTTTTAGTACCGTGCTGTTCGAAGATCCAATGCCATCGGTAGCAACTTCACGGTGTGGAGCTCTGCCGCTCCCTGAAGCCGTATGGAGCCTCCGTCGACCCTTCCCATCTCTTCCAAGTCTGGTCCTGCGTCACTCCGACTTGGTCCAGTCCGGTCCGACCCATTTTCCCGTGGTCCGTGCCCATTCCGAGTCCGGTCCGAGTCTGAGTCCGCTTTTCCCGCGCTCCTGACACACTCGGATAGCTTTGTTTTTACTATCTTTTTGTTCCTATTTCGCTTTTAGTCATGTTTACAGTTCATTTATGCTTCATTTGTAGCTTTTTAGCTGTCTTGAGTATCCTGTAAACTATAAAAAGCCTGTAGCTCATTACTGAGCAGTAGTTACGCTTTTCTACCACGCATTTTACCATCCACGCACATCTCTTAAGCCTTTCCTCATCGCTTGAGCCCTTCCCCTCCTCATTCCGACTCTTTCTTCACCAGTCCGACATTTTAGTCCGGTTTCCCGCGCTCCGGACTACCCATTCCGAGCTCGGAAAGGCTCGGAAACTCTTTTCATCGCTCGGGACACTCACTACTCACTCTCCCTGACTTCATAGGATCCTTTGGGACGTTTCCCACCTCGCACACACACCCTCTGCAGGCCTTCTCTGCACTCTACAACGGTGAAACTTGAAGGAATTGACAGATATTGTTGACAGACCAACCAAGGCCCCAGAGGTCAAGCACACATTCCTTGATGTTGTCGCTGATCTTTCTGTTGACCATGGCTGCAGAAAGGGCAGATCTCAGGTGTTGAGCATCGTCCTTGAGGCAGCCAGAATGAATTTCCTCT
This sequence comes from Leccinum barrowsii, assembly GCA_038092195.1. Classification (NCBI taxonomy): domain Eukaryota; kingdom Fungi; phylum Basidiomycota; class Agaricomycetes; order Boletales; family Boletaceae; genus Leccinum; species Leccinum barrowsii. The sequence continues at coordinate 4,586 of JBBPPY010000913.1, read as the reverse complement.
TTTGGACAATGAAGAGAAAAGGACGTGATTGCCATTAGTTTCGCACAGCACTGTAATTTTCTTCCATGACTGATGGTATGATTTTAAAAAGTGTCATTGACAAGCTGCATCAGTCTGCACTTCCTATGCACAGCTTAGATATCATAGAACCCAAAAATCTGGCAAGATGGTTTCCACACTTTTGGGTAAGAGGCTTTCATATGAACTAGCTCACATGACATTTGAATATCTGCTAATTATTCTTATTGTATTGATGGAACTATAGAGAGTGAGTTGTCATTCCTGTAAATGTATAAAAATTGTGTTAACTAATATCATGACATCCTCTTTTGGAAATGACAGAAAGTGAGTTGTGCATTGTGAAATGAAAGGTGTGATGCTGATGATGCTATGTCCATTTATTCTGCTCTGGGAATAACAGCATGTGAGTTGTGCATTGTAGAACTTGAATGTGCCAGAGAGTGCTGATGCTAATGATGCCATGTCCATTTATTCTGCTCTGAAAATAACAGTGGGTGAGTTGTGCATCATGGAATGTGCCAAAGAGTGGTGATGCTGATGATGACATATCCATTTATTCTACTCTGGAAATGACAGCCAGTGAGTTGTACATTGTGGAATATGCCAGAGAGTGGTGATGCTGACAATGCCATGTCTATTCATTCTGCTCTGGAAATGACAGGATGTGAGTTGTGCATTGTGGAATGTGGCAGAGAGTTGTGATGCTAATGATGCCATGTCCATTTATTCTGATCTGGAAATGACAGTATGTGAGTTTTGTATTGTGGACTGTGCTAGAGAGTGGTAATGTTGATGATGCCATGTCCATTTATTTCGCTCTGGACATGTCAGTTGGTGAGTTGTGCATTGTGGAATGTGGCAGAGAGTCGTGATGCTAATGATGCCATGTCTATTTGTTCTGCTCTGGACATGACAGAATGTCAGTGGTCCATTGTCCAATGTGCTCAAGGGCAATGTTGAGTGGTATTCATTCATGCCTTGATGTCCTCTCTTATTGATAGTTTATGAGTTTTTATTTTTATTTTTCATTCTTGAAACAATCCATTGATAATAATATCATCATTTTTTTTCTATTTCTATACAACAGACAGTATGTATAAATAATTTGATGCCTTCTCATCTGATCATTGATCATATGTCTTTTTGCTATTTTTTCATTGGCAGAATGTATGTTGTTTCATATTATCAATTTATCACTATCATTGATATATTTGTTCAACTGACATTTATCCCGATTGTAGTTGGTGAGTTTTCTATCAAATTATTGAGCTTGTTTTCTTTTATCTATTACAGACTGTAAGTTATATTTTACTAGGACAATCATAATAACATACTAACCATCTATTTCTGATCACTATAGAAGGTATATCTCTATCATGCAATATGGTGAAGCATTGTTATACTAATGATAAACATTTTGGATTCCTCACAGATGGTATGTAGTACATTATTGATTTTAATTTTACTCTTTTTGTCAACTTTTCACTGATTAATCTCCAGGCTGTAAGTTGTTGCAAGATATTTTTCCCTGCATATTCATCTTGTATTGTATTGAAAACATCATTTCACACATGGAAGGATGTAAGCTCTTCATTACTATTCATAATATATTAGCATTAACATTATCCTATGTCTATTTCAGACTGTAAGTATTGGTTGTACAAACTGTTGATCATGCAAATTCAATATTGAACCCATCTATTCTTTTTATTTTACAGACGGTGAATTTGTTTTATGATGTCCTGGTTTGATTTGAATTCAATTTGTTATTGTCAGATCATTCACAATCAAATAGTATGTGAATTTATTACATGTATTTGTGATTATAATATTTTATCTTTCAGTCCAACATCTTGGATACCGATGAATCTTCTATTCTGAAGCCTAACAGTATTGTGAATTCCTCATCAATTTCATTTTGTATCACAATTCAATTGAAAATTATAGATAAATATGGGTACATGGAAGAAAATCCTTCTAACCACTATTGGTATATTTGTTTTTGTCTCAATTTCTTTTAACAGAGATAAAATGAATTATCTTGTTGCTTTGTAGATATACTGCTTATCCTGGAGCATTCTTTCCATCTCTTCCAACAAAAGGATTCTCAACCACTTCTATCTGCTGCTCAAAAGTACAAGGCATCAGACATACCCAAGAAGGTGAAATTAGCTATGAAGGGAATTTTTGATCAGTATGGCAAAGCATCCAAAGAAGAGAAGGTGGAGATGATTCTGAATGTCATTCTTCAGAATCAGATGAGTGTGTTAAACATATCTTTCATTTTTCATTCAATAACTTTGTATTCTCAGCAATCGAATGAACTCCTGTTATGCCATGGAAGGAGTCAGTGTCTCAGAATATCAAGTTGTTTGAAGATGAAAAGTAGATGAAAATAGCAAAGAAAAATAGTTGAAACAGCCAAGAATCTATAGAAATGTACTCAGTCATGTTGTATTCATGCATGTTAGTTCATGAATGAAATTTTTGGGAGGAAATGTGGGGCAAAAACATTGTTGGCTTCATAACTTGTGGTAGTCCACATTCCAATCTCAAGCATGGACTGCAGCAGGAATATTCCTGGACTTTTTTAAGAGGAGGGTTCTATTGGTTGCAAATTTCAGGCACCTGTCAAAAATTGTTGTGGGCAAAAAAAATTACAGAAGCTTGCAAATTTCAAAACCCTATCATTAGGGGCTAATGCCTGCCCCCTCCCTTCAAAAAATTTGCAAGTCGGTGTGCTGAGAGTCTGAGACTGTGCAATGCACACCTCTTGCTTATGTCAGTGTCTTTTGAGTTTGAAATGTTTGTTGCTTGGCACTCCTCTTCAAAGTGTACAATAGTACATGTAGTAGTGTATGAATAGCAGCAACCACCAATGGTGTTTTCCACATTCCTGATCCTGTACCTCCCTGTTCTGAACTCAAAGTCACCATCACTTACTAACACTAATAGACTATGTTGGAGTCAGGGATGTGCCACTACAATATTATTATTTCTGGGAATTGTATATTAGAAGCCAGCAATGAAAGTGCTTGCACAACATTGTCAAAATTTTAACAACATTTATAGTACCTATCATAGCTACAGCCTTGATGGACCATGGTATGTTTCAGGAAAGATGAAGATGGGTCATGACTCATGGGGGCTAAGTACAGAGGCATAATGAAAAGGAAAAGGAAAAGAACAAGAAGTACGGTGCAATGAAAAGAAGAGAAATCCTCGACCCCTACCAAAAATCACCTCGACCTCGTAATTCTGGAACCGCTGCGGTCTCCACACATTTTTCTCTGTAACTGTCAAGACCCCCGTCTGCGTCTCTCCTGCTTCGGAAACGGATGACCCGGGCGTCCACTCCATACTCCTTCTCAGCCATACGTTGACGCCACGCGCCGCCTCTGATCCTCAGTGGACCCCGCAAGTATCGTAGTTGCACTGATAAGCGACGGTGCCGGACTGTGCGAACGTGAATGTGCTAGGCCGCCAGTCGTCGTGCTCGCGGTAGAAGCGGTCGCGGGGGCGAAAGCACCAGTGGCAGCACGCGACCGCCACCCCCCCTCGGGCACACGGAACCGCAGGAACCATCTTGGCAGAGTGTGCACGCATCTTTGAATGTTCCTCGGACCGCCCTCTTGCTTCCGCTGTGCCTTCTTGCACACTTCTTCAAGTGCAACAGCTCGCTCGATCTGGCGTTGTCGACGCTGCTCCGCCACCCTCTTGCCGTTTTTTCGCCGCCTCGGCCTTTTCTGCCGCATGCTGTTCTGTAATCCAGGGTCAGTCCCACTACATACACCGACATCACCCAAGAAATATTCACTTCTCCGCATGCGCAGCCCTCCTCCCCTCCTTCTCTTCCTCCATCTTCTTCTCCGCCACCGTACGTTGTCTTTCATATTCCTCCTTGCACGCAGCTAACAACGTCCCCTGGTGTGCTCTACAGTCACCTTACATTCGGCTCAACCGCTTCTTGGTCGCCACAGCCTGGTGGCGCGCCTGCAGGCTGTTCTCTACTTGCGCTTTTTGCAGTGTGTCAAAGGTCTCGCGGCCGGCATAGCCTTGGGCGAGCAGCGGGCGCTCTTCTTTGCGGTACGCCCGCTCGATGTGGTCGATTCGCAAAGCACGTCCATGTCATTTTTCTCCTTTTCCAGCTGTTCGACTTTGATCTATCCTTGCTCAAGTCCATATCCTAGATAAGATGTCAATGTAGGGGGAACGACAAAGGACCAGGACACACCGCGATGGACACCTTGAACCCGCCGCACTTCGTCAAGTCCTGAGTGAGCCTCTTGGTCTCTATCAACCTGATCGATTCGATCTCCTGTCTCGCGTGGTCAATCGACTTCTTGGCGTATGAGAGCTCCGCATAGCAAGATGCCTCCTCTTTTTCTTTGCGTACGCTCAGCTCCGAGAGGAGCTCCCTGCGGCGTGCGACGAGTGTTTTGCGCAGAGAGAGGGCGCGCCGTTCGGCTCTGGCTGCGTTGACAAGTTCGGCGGACTGGCGCGCAGCTTCTTCATCGGGGGCCAGAATTGGCTCGCGGTTGACCACGCGCACAGCGTCGTGAAGC
>JBBPPY010000912.1:0-14966 GCA_038092195.1 Leccinum barrowsii | reverse complement strand
AAGTCGGGATTGCGCGCTCCGGACCCCAGGGGGTGAGCTGCGAGGAGCCGGAATGGGAACATCTCGCAGGTGCGTGTGTGGGTGTGCTGAAACGGGCTCGGACGAGCACTGCAAGGCGGATGAGTGACGTGGTGGAGGCGAGAGAGGAAGCGCCGAAGCGGTGCCTCTCGCTTGCGTCGCTTGTCCGAAGACCTTGCACTGTGGCTTCACTCGTGCCTCACTGCACCACAGTCCGACTCATTCAAACACTGAAGATCTGACCGAGTAGAGCGTCAAGTGATATTACATTCATCTTCAGCAATTACAAGCAAATACTGTAAATACACCTATCAAAGAACGACATCAGTGGATGTTCGAGGAGAGTGTATGTAAAGGTCAGAAAAGCCAGGTTTTCATGTTCCTCAATGTACAACAACAAGCATTACCAGCACAGCCACCCCAGTACGGGGTAAGCCATGCATTACCCAGTTACGAGTGGACATGCGAGTGTGCAACGACGGAGTAAACTCAAAGAATGGATGAACTATGTTTTCATCCTACGAATGATGCAAAGGATGTCATTGAGCGTACTTACCAGAAAGATCGATCAGAAAACGATAGAGGTTCTGCGGAAAATAAATGTCAGGACCATTCGGTGAGCAGAAAAGATTATCGAAGGGTCAGGATTGAGAGTTTTGGTATGAGGTTGTCCACAAGAGATTGCTCTCTTTCGGAAGCAGAACTGATTATGATTCATCGTATAAAATGACAGCCCAGCAAGGGGCGGTCTAACGAACGAAGATAAAAAAAACTCACTTGGTAGGTGCATGTAGAGAGCAAAGATCGGGCGGAGTTTCGAAAGTAGAGCACGGCAATCACGTGATTCCAGTATGTAGGGCCGGCGTATTTGACACGACTGCGAGTAGTTTTATTTATTGCATTTGCAGAGTGACCGCGATGAAGCAGAAAGAAATTTACCGGACAGCGACTTTTGCGTGGTCTCCAACTTCCACTCTTCCTTTCATCGCTACAGGAACAGTCGCTGGCGCCCTCGACGAATCTTTCTCAAACGAATCCCAACTCGAAATATGGCAGCCAGACTTTATGAACAAGGATGACATCTACCTCGGCGCGATTCCAGATTCAAAACCGATCGGATACGTCACAGATACCTCGAGGTACTTTTATATCTTGCCAGCCGTGTCGCACGCGTCATACCGCTCCTTCACAGGTTCAACCGCATCGCATGGGGACAGGTGCACAAGGACCGATTACGTGGCGTGATCGCCGCTGGCATGGAGAACGGTGAACTCGCACTGTGGGATCCTGCCAAGATTATCTCGCAGGCAGAGTGCGTGCTTCTCCGTGATTCTGGCTTCGTTATTGATCCATTTTTCTAGCGCGTCCGAGTCGCTTATCCTTCGCAACACGATTCACTCTGGACCCATTCGCGGCCTCGACTTCAATCCCATTCAAACTAATTTGTTGTCTTCTGGTGCGGTCAGCGGGGAGGTGAGGACCAACCTTTTCTGAAAGTACACGTCATCACAACGCGCCCCAGGTTTACATATGGGATCTTAATGATCCATCAAAACCTTATTCCCCAACTCCAGGCAATCGCAGCACGAAACTCGACGAGATCACCTCCGTCGCTTGGAATCAGCAAGTCCAATACGTGCTCGCTGGTGCAAGCAGTTCGGGATATTCGGTCGTGTGGGATCTTCGTGGAAAACGTGAGGTTGTAGCCCTTGCCTACGGTGGTGGAGCAGGCACACTCGGTGGTGCAGTGGGTTCTGGGATGGCTGTCGGAGGCAGGAGGGGTATGAGTGCTATTGCATGGCATCCAGATAATGCAAGTGCTGCTCACCTTCCCGCTCGATGTTCCGGCTAATCCAATGACTAGGCCACACGACTCGTCACCGCCTCTGAGGATGATATGTCGCCGGTCATCATGGTTTGGGATCTTCGCAACGCTCGTGCGCCAGAGAAGGTGACTTGTCCAATGGTTTATCCTACTACTTTCTACTGACATGCGATGCATGAAGATCCTCACTGGTCACGAGAAGGGCGTGCTCTCATTATCATGGTGTAAACAAGATGCCGACCTGTTGTTATCTTGCGGTAAAGACAATCGTGCCTTGTGCTGGAACCCGCAAACGTCGGAAATCATCGGAGAGGTGTGTACGCTCGAGTCATTCTTCTGATAGCTGCTCATGTACGTGTCACATCATGATAGCTCCCTTCTGCAGACAACTGGGCGTTCCAAGTCGAATGGTGCCCTCGCAATCCTGATCTCCTCGCCGCTGCTTTCTTCTCCGGAACCATCGGTATTCACTCGTTGCAGTCTACCAATGCCCTCCCCCCTTCTGTTCAAGCTACCCCCAGACCATCCGGCGCTGAGCTTTATGATGCACCTCTACCTGCGCTTCCTTCGGATCAAGCTACCCAGGGTCTCAACCTTAGCCTAAAGCAACCTCCACGCTGGCTCCGCCGTCCTGTTTCTGCTTCCTTTGGGTTCGGCGGTAAATTGCTGACCGTCAGCAACCTCCCCGGTGCACATGGCAAGACGCAGAGCAGCGTTGTATACTTGAGAGGAGTGGTCAGTGAGGCGGACGTTGTAGCGAGAGTCAAGAAGTTGGGGGCGGCAGACGAAGAAAGCAAATTGGAAGGGTTTGCCGAGGACCGCGTGGGCGAGCAGTCGCGGGCTGGGGAGACGTGGAAGGCGCTGTTGAGTCTCTTCAGATCAAACTCGAGGGAAGAGCTTGTTATGCTCCTGGGCTACTCGAAGGAAGAGGTCAGGTCGCGGGTCGAGGAGGCTGCCGCAAGACTCAAGGAAGCCCGGGCGCAACAAAATGCTGACAACGCTCCTGCGCTGAGCTACACGGCCGATGAGGGACTTGATCAGCTTGAACCTCGCGATCCCGTTGTTTCTTTCGTGGACCCCGAACCCGAACCAGAGATGGAAGCGGCAGATACAGAGAAGACCGGGTCAGAGTTGTCAGCGTCGGACGCCCCGCCTGCTGACGGCGAATCCACCACCACTGCACCATCGCTCTTCGGGGACGACGTCGGTATTGGACCCTTCACTGCGGGAACCGGAGCCGACTTCTTTAGCACCATGGGCGCCGCACCAGACACGGACCCTAACGACGCGCAGACATTGGTCATTCCTCACACGAACTACCCAGTTGACTCGAGCGTAGCTGCTACGATGGGAAGCCGTCCATCTAGCGTCGCTAGCGAACGCTTGAGTGTCAAAAACAATACGTTCAAGATATTCCCCTCTGACGAGAGCGAGACCGACAGGCTCATCACGCGCGCGTTGGTTCTTGGAGACTTCCAGAGCGCTGTGGAGCTCTGTCTCTCAGGAGAGCGTTGGGCCGACGCCCTCCTCCTCGCCATCAAAGGGGGAGGCGACCTCCTGCAACGCACTCAAAAAGCGTACTTTGAAAGCCAAACCACCGAGCATCCTTACCTTCGTTTGTTCCAGAGCATTGTTACCGACGATCTCGATGATATCGTGCAGAATGCGGATCTGACAGAATGGGCGGAAGTATTCGTCGTTCTCTGTACGTTTGCGAACAGTGAAGAATTCGGGGGCCTGGCGGAGCAACTTGGAGCACGACTCGAATTCCAAGCTGGCGTTTGTGCTGAGGATGCAGCGAGCTCTGAAGACAACAACGTTGCGGATGCTTTGGAGCTGAGGAAGACGGCCACGCTGACCTATCTCGCTGCCGGACGACTGGAGAGGGTCGTCAACATTTGGGTCGAGGAGTTAGCGGAGGAAGAAGAGGATCGCGTCAAAGCATCTGACTCCCCCGAGTCGACCTCACGTTACGCTGCACATGCGCACGCCTTGCAGACATTCGTCGAGAAGGTGACTGTCTTCCGTGGGGCCGCCCAGTACGTCGATGGGGATCTTTTAGTACCCGCTGGGGGCGCGGATGGCGCGGTCAAGACATATAAACTTGCGGCGCTCTATGACAGGTATTTCGAGTACGCAGAGATGCTCGCTGCGCAAGGGCTTGTCAAGGAGGCCTTCGAGTACCTGCGCCTGATTCCCAAGGGATACAAGGGTTCGGCACTAGACCTTGCGGCGGTGCGCGAGCGGTTGTCAGGCTTGATTGGACAAGTGATTCGTGCCCCACCTTCAGCCCCAGATGCAACCTCGAGCAACGTTGGCGTGACACAGCCTCCCGTTGTTTACCAGCCTCCCCCTCCGATTCCGACGCAAGGTGGATTATATGGTCCTTCTCAGGCGTACAACCCAGCTCCACAGCCACCCTACGCTGTTCCACACACTCCATACGCGCCGGCTCAGCCTCTCGTCAAGCCGCCCAGTCTCGGTGGGCCACCCGTTCAACCACCCGTCCGTCCTCCTCCGGCATCCAATGTACCACCTCCAAATGTGCAAAACGGAGGTTGGAACGATGCGCCTGTGGTAAAGGGAGTGGTACGCCGCGCCACCCCCAACTCGATCAGTGTCAGCAAGCCCGACCCCATCTTTTCTCCGTTTCCGAGCGCGACGTCACCACCTACGCCTGGTCCTCCGTTTTCAGCTTCTCCACAAGTTCCTCCTCCACGACCATCGAGCGTGCAGAGTCGACAACCACCACCACCACCACCACCACCACCGCAGGGACGCAACCCGCAGTCTGCGAGACCCGGCCCTACCTCCAGTCAGCCGCCCTTGCCACACGCAGGCGGGGCACAGCACATGTCGCCTTCGTTAGGGTCTGTTTCGCTGTCGACACCTGGGCCATATGCAAGAGCTACGCCTCCGCCAGGACCTCCGCGCGGTGTTGTACCACCTCCCGGACCATATGCCCGCGCGACGCCGCCGCCTGGTGCGACGGGCCACCCTGGCCTCGCGCCGCATCCGGGTCAGTATGCCCCTCCGCCGAGTCATATGAGTATGCCAGTGCAGCAACAGCAGCAGCAACCTGGGCCGTACGCCCCGCCGCGCTCGGCTCAGATTCAGGCTCAAGGACCATATGGGCCTCCTCCGTCGCAGGCTCAAGGACCGTACGCCCCCCCGCCGCCGCCTGCGCAGCATGTTTCGCAGGGTCCCAGCCCGTATGCGCCACCTGTATCGCAAGCAGGGCATCAACAGCCCGGGCCTGGTCAGTATGGTCCGCCGCCGACATCTTTGAGCCAAGGTCCGCCGCCACCCCAGGTTAGAGCGCCTCCTCCCCCGTTGGAAGGATTGCCACCTCACCGGCAGCACTTGCCTCCACCACCACCTCCTGGTGGACCGAGTACCCAGGGTGCACCTGCGCCTGTATCTGCGCGTGTGTCGGCTACGCCGAGAGGGCCTCCACCTCCAAAATACCGTGAGTGATGTCAGTTGTCAGTTAAGAAGGTCACTTTTGACGCCCGATATGTCGTTTCATTAGCACCGGGCGATCGCACGCACATCCCCGAGTCGGCGATGCCGATCTATAACGTGTTGACGGAACAGCTGGTACATTTGAAGCAAACGGCTCCCGTAAGCCCATTTTCTTTCGTCGGTTTTGTTCTTGTTTTGGACTGACAGGACGCGCGGATGTAGCCTCAACAAAAACGGATGGCGGACGATCTGGAGCGACGTATCAACCCCTTGTTTGACGCGCTTAATTGCGAGACGCTTTCCAAGCCTGTGGTAGATCAGTTGTTGGTGCTTATTCAAGGTGAGCATGACGATTTTTGGCGTGTGGAGGAATAGGTTGGTTGAATGAATCTTCTCCCCTCCAGCTATGGCCACACACGATCGGGAGTCTGCTTTGAGTATTCACGTCGATCTGTTGACGAGGGGATCGCAGACGGACGATATTGGGTTATGGATGTCTGGGATCAAGCAGGTGATCATGCGTATGTGAGATGCTGTGCATTTGGATTGAAAGCGCATTGCGATGATGGAGATGCGGCTCTTTCTCTTTCTCTTTCTCTTTTTCTTTCTACTTAGATTTAATTTTCGAAAACAAATGATTCGACGCGCTTGACAAAATCCGGGGAGTGACATAGTAGTTCATGAACGAATCATATTTATATCATCGGAATCGAGGAATGTCAAGTTTTGGCTCGAGCTCAGTGACTATAACTACGTATGCCCCTGTACTGCCTTTTAGGTAGGAAGTCATTCCCGCTATTCAAAGGGTCTGCTTTCATTGGCAACGTTTTACAGGTGCTCGCCGTTTCGTTTCAAAAAAGGATACAGTACACAAACATTTCTACAATCAAGTACCAGACTATCTCTCATATGCTCGGATGAGTTCCTGTCACGCAGCTCACAAGTCAGCTCTGCCGAATCCCGATGACGGTCAATTTAGTGGTATGGTGATGGAGATTAACCGGCGGTCCCGGCAAGTCCCCATCATGATACCACTTGTTGTGTTTCGCTCACTCCTCGTCATGGCAAGCGCACGCATGAAAACACGCCTTTTCGTGCTCGTGGTGGCACCGCGACTGGCCAGCGATCGGTCTCCATGCCTCGGTGGAACCGGCGACTACTAACAATCAAACCAAGTTGCGTCTCCAAGGTGGAAGTTCAAGAAGAATAACGAAAAAAAGGAGCCCGATTGCTTCAGCAACTGCCTTGGTGAATACAATCAGGAATACGGTACACGTTTCTTCTATATCTCGAACAATAAGGTTGGTGGTCGATATTCGAGCAACGCGTTGTCTTCCAAGTGGCAGTGGCTGTGCTAATCTTTTGTTGTCAAGGAACGTCCAAATCCAATCGCATTCCGAGTCGCACGTATCGCATGGCAGTGCTCTCACACACTGGAACTTGAACGTCACAGAGGCCCTCATTTAGAAACCTCTCGGAAACAGACCGCGCCTTTCCTTTGTACTTCAGACGTTGAAAGCCTGCTTTATACCTCCACGTCTCTTCACATACCCCCCACAGAATGTGGTCATCGTCACTGTCCGCTCTAGTAGTTGGTGCCGCCTTGATACCACAAATCTATGCCTGGGGCGCCGTCGGTACGCGTTGTCGCCTCACTTGGCTCGTCTCTCGCGCTAACCCATGACAGGCCATGAAATCGTCGCGACCGTCGCTGAGATGCATCTACACCCGTCCGTGATGCCAAAACTTTGCGGTATCCTCCAACCCGCCTCTTCCGTTGCTGTCAAAGAGTGTCATCTCGCGTCCGTCGCAGCCTGGGCGGACCGTATCCGCAACCAGCCGAAATACAGATGGACCGGCCCGCTCCACTACGTCAACGCCGTCGATGATTACCCGAGCACTACGTGCGCCTTCCCTGGTCCGCAGGGGTGGCAGGGCAGGACGCACATCAATGTCTTGAACGCCATCAGGAACACCACTACTGTCTTGCAGGAGTTCGCGCCCGCCTCCGGCGAACCGGTGCCGGGCTACGTCCAAGACGCGCTCAAGTTTCTCATTCATTTCATTGGTGACATGCACCAGCCACTACATCTCACCGGACGAAATCGCGGCGGCAACGGCGACAAGGTCGCGTTTGACGGCCGAAGCACAAGTACGTACATCCACTTTCCATAGTAGTGTCCCGGAGTTCTCAACTTGTATCCACGGCCAGACCTCCATTCCGTATGGGACAGCCTGCTCATTTCCGAACGCATCCGCACGTTACCGTACAACTACACTAAACCCTTGCCTCTCCCGGAGGTGGAGAGTCACCTACAAGATACCATCTACGACCCATATATTCGCCGCCTCGTCTGGGAAGGCCTGCTCGGGAAATGGCAAGACGAACTCGAGACGTGGCTCGTCTGCCCTGAGTCCTCGAGCTCCTCCACCCGACTCCAAAGCGAGCTCGCGTCTTCGTCATGGATGTGGCAGACCGTCCATTCTTTCCTCTCGTGGGCTGTAAAGGGCAAGGGCGTCGATGAAGACGGTTTGGGTGTTGATGACGACAAGCTTTGTCCATACGCCTGGGCTAAGCCGATCAATCAGCTCAACTGTGATCTTGTATACCCCAAGGAGCTCGACCTAGCCCCGTTTACTCGCCTATCTGGGCGCGCGTCGCAGGAAGACGATGGTTGTGGCTGCGGTGGTGCCCACCATGACGACGAGGAGTGGAACTCGAACGACAGGTTCAAGCGCAAGTCGCCGTATTTTGAACTGTATACCCCCGAATATGCCGGAACAGTCAAGGAGCAGTGGGTCGTCGAGAAGTTGCTCACGCAGGGGGGCGTAAGGCTTGCTGGCGTCCTTAATTGGATTTTTGCGGAGCTTGAGGAGGAGGAGGGGAAGATCCAACGGAGTTATTTGACTTTGTAGGATATTGTATATCTGCGAGGCAGATGATAGAGGTGGGAATCGTCACCCTCCCAACACTATGACCATAATGTGTACGATGATTTTAACTGATTTATCGACTGGAACATCGAATTCACACATCCGCGAAGACTGGGCTCGTGTCTCATTTCCGTATTACTTTTCCACCTCACTTCGGACGACATGTATCACAATGTGAGGGGAAAGGAGTATGGCGGAAGATCTGCGGCATGCACAAATAATACGGCCCGTTGTTTTTCAATCCGCCGCGAAAATTCCGACCCATGCCTGCACCAGAACGTGGTATTCCTTGGGGAGGAGTACTAACACATTAAAGGGTATCCTACATACATCGTCAACCGGACCCGTCAAGTACTAGTATTCCTCGGAGGTGTTCCTCGACCGTAACCAACTCCAGAACCGTCAGCCTCAACTTTTCCCCGCGTTCGATGCGCTGTCGCTCTGCCTCGCCCCTCCTGCGGTTGATCCGCCAACACGAGATCATCAAGACGGGCACGGCGATCAGCCCGATCCCGACAAGCATCAGCTCCATACCATCTAAGCAACACACAAAGAACGGAATACGGAAAATGAGCTCGAAAACGGGAAAGAGCCAGACACGAGTGATTTACATCCAAGGACGAACCGCAGCGCATCCTGCGATCGATAAATGTTCGATGCAATGACTCCACGGAAGTTACCAATACCCATGTGGAGCGCCATTCCAACGGCGCGTTTGTATTGTCCTACGAGATTGTTGCCGAGCCTATTCGAGATGTTCAGCGATTAAAATCTGCATAGGAAAGCCGACGCGTACCATGCAATGACACCGGGGAATGACAGTCACGATGAGGAAAATACCAAAGTACCTGGCACTATTCGGGATCATGTTTGACAGATTGATAGAGTATCCAATGAGAAACAAGCGAGGCCAGCATAGATGAACGCTGAACGAATTTTGAGCTTATCCGAGTAATGCGCCCAAAGGAGAACGGTGATTGCTAGACTATGGATGATTTCAACATAAATGATTCCACTGGGAAACAGACTGGCAACGACGAATGGTGGGATGGTAAGGAGCTGGCTAATAGTAACGGTATAGCCGAAGCTGTCGTTCAACATCAGCCACAGGCGATATATTAGAGTAATAGTGCCTAACCCATCAATGATCGTTCTGTGCATAAGGGGTCCAGGATGGATGATGAAGGACAAAGAAACAAACAGCGAAACCAATTACGGACTCGGAAGGAAAAAGGTGATGCCATACACTGCGTCAATATCGTGAACCTCGCACCATGAGCCACAAAGGAGAGAAATATTACGCACTAAGACCAACAATGGATATGTAGACAAGAAGGTGCAGATAAACCTGGCGATCTGTAAAAGGAGCTATGATGTGCCGGAGGGCAAACCTCTCTTCCTCCCCAACTGTCGAGCTGCCATACTCTGGAACGAGTCAATCTGCGCCATCTAGCTCAAGAAACTGGGCAACGCACATGTTCTCCATGCAAGGTACGCACGTTCTTCTGGTGTGAGGAAAATGGCAGTAGACGGAGAATCAACAATTACTACTGCGTCATAACGAAGGAATCTGAACTCATCAAAGAAAGCGATGCACCCGACGACTGCTCAGCAGTCCTTCAATGATCTGTCGAGATCTAGTGACTGACATGATGACAATAATGATAGTTCACGAAGATCCACGGCCAGCCTTCCAGACCATTCCAACTCCCTTTTATAATCTCCCGGGCCGAACAGGCGTGACTGGCAGCAGGGAATGGCACGTGCAAACCGGCACGGTTGGGGCTGACTTTGAATCTCACCTCGCTTGTCCTCACCCTAACATGAGTTCACGATCTCCTCCGTTTGAATCTGTTGTTTACCATTTTGTTCTACCCATCCAGCTTCCTTATAAATACCCCTACGGCCATATCACCGATATTTCGTTACTTCACCCAGTGTGCGACGCTGCCCGTGCTTATAGCACGCACATCGACAGAATCTCTGAGCCTAATTGGTCTCGCATCACAAAGATGCTGGACAACTTGCAAGCCTTGATCGAGTCCGAATACGCGGACGAGCATATCGTTTCTCAGTTACGTGGGATGCAAACAAAAGGTATGTTTGTTGGTTACCTGTGGATGCGCGCTGACTACCTACAGATGTCCTCATGTATTTTATCCGACCGCAAAATATGGCGATCGTCTTGACAAAGCAAGAGAACGATACGCTGTTTGAGACATTTGAGGTCCCACCTGAGGATCAGAATGCTGTGAAGAGAACACGAGGTCCTGTGACATGCTCGTATCCCGCGTCGGCCGTCAAGATGTCGAACGGAGTGTTTGGCGATAAGCTCGCCGAATTTCTCTCTTGCTATAGCGCTGTCGATCTCGACCTCCCTTCCCCTCCTTCCAGTTTGCAGTCTATCACTGCGTTTCTGATGTATATCTCGCAGGGTGTCGGTCCCGTCACTGAATTTCCTCGCATCATGAAACATGTCCGCGACCAGGCAGTCCATGGTATCGTGGGGGGTGTGGTTTTGCATCGTTCGCCCCTTTGGCTCCCCCTTAGAGTCGCAATTCAGATGTCTTTTGATCGCTCTTCCTCCGGACGTGCTTCCTACAAACAGTTCATGCTGTTCTTCATATGCACTCTTGCAAGGAATCCTGATAACGTAGAACTCTCCAGTGACCTTCTTCATCTGATGTCCTCCAAGATTTTCCGACGTCTGTACAAGCTTGGCTCCTCCCCTCCTATCTGGCTCTCTGAAATGGCAAAGAGGACGTGCACTCATCTTCAAGAGATCCTTGACGCCAGGTGGAAGGAGCTGGGTACCCGTCCATCTCCATTCCGGAATCCTACCGAGGATGAACTTAGAAGAGACACGCAAATTTCGCTCCCGAACAGCCATGAATACATTTGCAATGCTCTTGCGAATCGTGTCCACGATCCCCCCGACACTTCCTTCCATCCCAGCCACCGTCACCGTGGCACCCTCGATGAATTTTTGTCCTCGGATGGGGCCTTCTTTGAGGAGGCGTATGAGGGCGAGCCTGATATCACCTTGCATCATGTTGATCATTTGGTTGAGCAAGGTATTGATGATTGGCTTGCCTGTGTCACGAATGTGGAGGAGGCTTGTTCACGAATCGAGATCTTGATGGATAAATATATCGTAAAAGTTGCCACACAGGACAACAGTTCTCCAGAAGACCATTCCTCCTGCCTCCTAACCGCAGTCGAACTTTTCGTCGCGCTGGATAAGTTGATTGTGAAGGAGATCCCTATGCTCACCGACTACTCCCCTGAGATTCCAATGGCTCTCTTGGAAAAATTATACCTATGCAACACAGCAAGCCTCCATCGACTTTCCTGTCTGTACCAGTACCTCTCTGCACGCCATTCTCAATCTCGTCCAGGATGGTCGATGCTTTCGAACAAATTCACCCAAGACAGTTTTGCCGTCCGTTATTATGACAAATCCCCGTATCTTCAGTGCCTCAAAGCCCAAATTGAGCGTGATGCGATGAAAAAGAAGGGATGTGTTGACTTGCAACAGGGTGCTGCCAGTCAGACCACGCGCACTCGCGATCGCGATGGATATGAAGATTTAGCCCGGCAAGAGCATTCGGAGGTTTGCTCATCACCATTGCCCGCCTCACCACTACATGCAAAAGTCATCGTATTCGAACTTCAATGCCCAGCATACATTCGTATCTGGCGTTCTGTGTACCCAAAGTCCTGCTTTTTTTTTTCAGCCCTCGTATTTTTCCAGAAGCACATTGCAATCTACTTGTGCATGTTCCCGCATTGAAACCGTACTTTATCCCCTGCGAGGGGTCACTGCCAGTTTCATGCCAGACACATATCGCTTATTCACGTACAGAAGGCTCGCATTCTCGAAACGACCCAACATTATGTTTTGTCTTCCAAGATTACTTCCAACATGATCGTCTTGCAACATGGCCGCCATCATATGTGCTTCAAGGTGGTGACTCGGAGAATTGGCAGTTAAATGTGGGGACTGTGGACTCGAAGTACCATGCTGAAAGTGAAAGTGCCATCCTACAGGCATACATAAATAATTCCTCTCACACATCCAATAATGTCTTGTCAGCGCAAGTGCACTGTCCCGCGGATCTCTCACTAGATGAATTCATTTCGTTCGGACACTTGCGGGCTGGTGGCTCGGTTCAATGGTTCAACATCCTCCAGGGTCTGCACAGTAGAACTCTCAACCTCTGTCGTGACGATGTTCATAGACTCCTCATGAGTGCAGCTTTTCAAGTCGGACCACTAGATCTGAATACAGGCATATGGCTCTGGCACCAAGAGCTTCAAGACTCGTCTTTCTGTGACTTACTTTTGGATGAGCTCAGCGGATTGTTTGTGGACGTTGGATCTGGCTCTGTCGATGCCGTGATGATGAACACCATTTCCTTGATTCTAACCCGAGTGCTCGCATCGAGCCCCAGTGAAGGCGTCTCGGAACGGGCCATCGAGCTTCTTGGTAGCGTGCGCAAAAAGACCTTTGGCTGGGTTCAGGACCTATCATACGACCTGGACAGGGCACCTGGGGAATTCCAGCGTGTCAGATTCTTGCACGATATGGCTGCCAGCTGTCGAAGTACGTTTAACGTCAGTGTCGCCACCCTGTGCAAGATCCGCTGTTCTACAGAGGATATCGACGCACTACTCTTTTGCGCATTCTTGATACCTGTAACACATGGCAGTTCATTGAGCATGAGTAGGTTTGAACCATGATTGTCATGTACCTTTGAGCTCAGGCTCACTGGGTTATTTAACAGTGCTCTATGAACGAGGACTTCATCCCTCCCTCTCACTCGAGGGGTTCTTGAGAGATCAAATCCTCGGTGATCCATCAGATTATAGTGTTGACCTTGCAATTGGCAAGTTTTTCCCTGCTCACAAACCAAGTGTGCATAGATGGGAGCAACTACAGCATCCGAATTCTTCTTGGCTTACGTGCAGAACCAGAGAAATTGATGACCGATTGTCTCAAAGACTGCACCTTGACCTCCGCAATGGGAGGCTTCAAGTAGATGGCAAACCATGGGATGTATTGCCGCTTAAGGGACCTTCAAGCTCGTCCTTTTTGCCAGAGGTCTTTTGTGATGTATGTGGATGATGCAGTGGATGATGCTGACGTGTGTTCCTAACCATGCTTTTCAGCAATGCTTCTTTCCTGTACCATCTAATCTCCCGGGAATGGATTTCATGACGCGATCCATAAAGTCCAAATACAAGGTATAGTTCTTAACACTGTGTATGTGACATAACAGTGATTCCAGAACACACAGTTACACTATTCTCTACGAGGTCGTGATCTGGTGGTTCGAGCACAATGTGATGAAAACAATGAAATCCTCGAGCTAGTACCTTTGGAAAAGATTGAAAAAGACCTTCCGACAGCACTTGCCCGCCCACACGTCCACTGGTTAAATCTATCCACACAAATCATCGAGATACGGCCTATCGCTCAACTGTGGGAAGAGTCATCTGAAAATTGGATGATTGACTGTTCATCAGAACCCTATCGCATCTACAAAGGTCATGAAACTCTCGTGGACATCCAGAGTCCCACCTGGGCGATGTTTTCAAAGTGCTTCAACTGTCTCAATTGCATTGACCGTGGTTCCAGTGATCTGCTGGTCACAGTCACTCACACAGACCATCCCAAATCTATCTGTTTGTCTATTGCATTACCTTGTTATAGCTTGTCGTTTTTCATCAATGAACGAGGAGAACTAGAATCTCATGATTTCAAGAACATGGTTTATGATGAAGATCAAAGTGTTGGGACATTGTTTGGCTTGGAGAATCTTCTTGTTCTCCGGCAGGAAAGTCATCTTGCAGAAGGGCTTACCCATAGACGTGTCCTCATTCCTAGTGGCTATCCTTCAAAAGAGTGGGGCAGTCATGAGGTCAAGATGTCCCACATGTTCACGAATCATCCGCCGATCCCTCTGATCCACTATCCGAAGAAGCCATACTGTCATATCTATAAAGTGGACACTGAACTCGGTTGCTTGGTTGCAGATGACAGCATGAGTATGCTGTATCTTGCCAATCTGCACGCCAAGACTAACTGTCATAGGCCTGATCCATTGACAGGAAAAACAGGTGCTCAGGCTGCACTTTGTCTTCTCAGGTCAGCTGGGTGTCGGTCAACCGTTCAGAAAGCCAAAATTGGTCTCTTTACTATGATCCTGGGATGGGTTCCAACCTGGATTCCTCAAATTGAATTAGCACTTGCTCAAATTGTGCTTAGACATACCTGGGGTTTTCACTTCTATGGAATGATGCAGAACAGCATTTGGTCCATTTCTAGTGATGAAAAAAGACGAGCTGGATATCTATTTCTGCTAGATGCAACTGGGACACCTTCGGAAGATGATAAACATGGTGAGAGCAACACCGGCAGTTGGTCCATTACAGCATCCTAATAGATCCAACACATCTCCTAGATCCACATCCTATTTCTGGGAATTTGCTACCACAGATCATGCTTGACCGGCTACTCTCTACACGGCCAGCACCAGAACTGCCGTCCCGTACTAGTGCTTTGCAGAAATGCTCTTACCAAGCAAGGCCGTCCGCCAATATCCCTGACCTGAAACAACTACTCTCATCTCTGGAGAATATATGCGAGGTCTCCGAGTCATTTCAACGTGAATATATTCCCTGTCTCAACGCCAGTGCACAATGCATTCACAGGGAATCA
>JBBPPY010000911.1:0-14975 GCA_038092195.1 Leccinum barrowsii | reverse complement strand
GTACTAGTTGGCAATTGATTATGACTAACTTATCAGTCCTATCAGGAAATTGGGGAGAGATGATATATCCAGATACATATTACAATTGAATCCCAGCAGGATAGAAATAGGACAATAGTTGATCAGTAATTAAAAGTTCATCTTCATTCTGAACATACAGTGACACTGAGATGCCTGAGCATGCCTTGATGATGGTATCCAGATCAGCCATGGGGGACATGGTAGATATTGATCATCAAGATGGAATATACCTTATTAATGACATTCTATTGATCAGAACAAATATGTGTGATAAAACTAGATCAGACTCGGATCAATAATTATAATTCAAACATCATCAAGAGCGTGTAGTGACAATGAAATGCCTAGATGATATCTGGCTGACAATCCTAAAATCAACCTGAAAGGGCATGGCAAAACTTGATCATGAATTTAAATTTACCTTATTAATGACATTCTATTGATCAGAACAAATATGTGTGATAAAACTAGGTCAGACTCGGATCAATAATTATAATTCAAACATCATCAAGTGCATGTAGTGACAATGGAATGCCTAGAGGATATCTGGCTGACAATCCTAAAATCAGTCTGGAAAGAACATGGCAAACATTGATCATTAGAGTGCAATTTACCTGGTTAATATCAATCTATGAATCAGAATATATATTTTGATAATCTTGGATTCCAACCCTGATCAACAACTATAATTGAAACTTCATTAAGAGCCTGTAGTGACATTTGACTGTCTGGAGATATCTGACTTGACACTAGGATCAGTCTTGGAGGACATGGCAAATATTTATTTTTGAGCTACATTTTATTTTCTCAATGCCAAGAGTCTATAGATGGAAAGGCTGTGTGAAGGAGTGCAATGTGCAGCTGCTCGAGTGAGTGCATCTATCAGATAATGCCATTCAGAAGCTTCATTGGGGGCTCCACCATACCCTTCACTGGCAGGTCACAAAAAAGCAAAGTTTTGCAGCTCGAGCTCGAGATCTGCACAGAGACTCAGAAAGCTGGCCAACTGTGAATGCATCAATATTATGATTCTGATCATTCCTCTAATCCAGCTCCTTGCCGCTATATCCAATGTGTACAGCAGAGGAGCAGTGAACCCTAGTACAGCACTACAAGCAATGACCAACGCAGGGCATATGCTGAGTTTCCACTCCCTCACATATTTGGCCAGCTTATCCAAGAACACCGCATACCGCTGAAACTCGCCTTCCGATCTTGCCATCTCAATAGCTTCTGTATCATCGGATGTGTTCGACATCCCTATTCTTGGGCACGCGAAAGGTCTTTCTTTATCCGACTCAGGTTATGCAGAAGCGCCAGCACACATGCCAACATGATTGACAGTGCCATAGTCTGCCTTTCTTCGATTTTCCCATCCCGTTTCCAACGGGGATCCGGGAGCGCCTCCGAGAACCTCGTGCACAACTATCAGTGCTGACAGCCGTAAAAGGGGGCGCCTTGCCTCAGGCGAGTGGATATATGTGGGAGATCAATGTTAGATCTGATGCGTATGCGCGTTCTGAGGAGAGCAGCCCGCGCGAAGCATGGACCTTCTTTGACATGACGGTCGGTTGATTGGGTGTAGTAGCCCGCATGTTGAAGCGTCGAGAGTGAGGCTGTCAGTAGAGGGCCGGGATTGATCCGGATCAGTCTTCTTATACAGACAATATGTACCAACATCTAGTCAGTGTCAGAATATCAAGCGTGTCATGTCCACATCATGGCCAGTGTCAGCAAGCATGATCACTAACAGGGCACAATACAAGACATACCGATTTGCTCCTTCCTGTAGAACCAGAAGTACCCGAGCACGATGATGATCTGGCAAATGAGGGCAATCCGAAACGGTGCAGCAGCCATCGGATTCGTACCCGAAATGCCTTTCGAGAAATCCCAGATACAAATGTTGGAGAACACGGAGCCAGGCCCGAACGCGTTGACCGCCGTCGCACGAGCGAGCATCACGCAGACCGCGCCAATGATCCAGGCGAGGATGAGCGTGGCGAAAATGTGTAGTCGTGATAGCGGCTGAAATAAGATCATACTAAGACAGACGTCTTGAACGGCATCCGAGCCAGAGCCACAGCGAAAACCCATGATAAGGCCCCACAAAGCCTGCCCACGGGATGTCGAGCGCAAGCGATGACATTCCCCACGTGTCTGTCTCTAATGACGTCAAAACCCAGCATAAGCACACCACAAAGTATACGACACACCTGAAACCACCACCATGGAGCATCCAAACCGACAGTAAACACAGGCAGAATCCATGTGTGAGTCCTGCTCATGTGCGTCAACACGAACATCATGAGGGCCCAGACACCGATGAAGAACAAGATCACGAGCAACAGAAAGGTTGGAAATGCAATATGCTAATCAGCTCGGATGACGACCCTCAAGGATGCCAAAGGAAACATACTCTACTCAACCAATAGTCGAACTTAAAGGCGTTTGTGCTCCGATTCCAATCTCTGCGCGGTGCTTTGGGAGTCTGAGAGTTGTGGGGGGAGTTCTTCAAGTTGCAGGGTAACCTCGAGGTTCCAGTTCTCTTCCTTGAACTTGTCTGACGGATATGGTACATGGATCATCAATTCGGCTCCAGGTGAGGAGGGTGAGTTACACACACCGTCAATCAGCACCGTCGAAAAGCAACACTGCTAAGGTGTTCATACCATAAGACCAACTTTCTCCGGAACAACTTGAACGTCTTGAAAAAGCTGGGCGCTTGGTGGTAGTAATCTAAAAAAAGAGTGTGAATCGATAGTCCTTGATCCTCACATCTCAAAACAGACCGGGCCCCAGTGGAAGACCCTGCCACATGAAGTACGCAAATAGGGAAAGACTCATCAACGCCAACGGCCAGAGGTTGAGCGTGCCCCTAGTACCAAAGGACCGCAATCCAAACTTGCTGAGAGCCCCACACTGGTATACGATGTGGCACGTGCACAGCACCCAGACCTCGGTCACGGTGGCGGCCGCCTTCGTCCGAGTGACTCAGTCTGTAAAATGCCAGGGTCAAATGAGTAAAAAAACTTACTCGGAAGAATTCGAATGCAGCACAAGACAAGACAGCACAAGACCATATAGCGAACTCCGAAATGGGTGGCATGTGGGATTTGAAGCGAGCGAAGCTGACACCTTAGGAAGGGATGGAGATAAAAGACTCTTATGTACTAGAAGGCAAGTCAAAGAACAACCACGGAGTCACGGACTCGGGACGGCCCGGGCAAGCATGTGTTGAACCAGAACAAGAACTCAGAAATACACGAATGATAAGACGAGGAATACACCACGCAGGACGGTACTACAACTGGAGGTTGTTCTGATGGTTTGACCCAGCGAGTGGTGTCATTTGGTAGCTGTTGGCAAGCCAACATCCGCAATGCGCGTCAATATACGCATGCCTCATTGCGGCAGTGATAATAGTGTACAACGGCTAATCGAAAACACGGCAAGCCAACGCGATCTACACTCTATTCATGATAAGAGAGTCTTCCCCATACGGCAACATGCCACTCCCGCCAAACGGATGCATGCTCGGCGTGCCGAAGCTGCAGCATGTCCGAGTCAACTTTTTGTTACGAGGACATCCAAAAAATGACACATACTAGCAGGTCGGTCCTCCAGCGTGCCAGGCGACTCCACACCGAATCTCGATGAGACGAAATATAACTCGTAGTAGTGCTCGATGACTTGTCCTTGCGCACCCGGTCAAAGTACGCTTCTTGATTGACAACCCTCCCTCGGAATTGTCCGAACTCAACAACTACAGCTTTTGCACACAAACTCTTGCGCGACGCCAACGTCGGAATCGATGGATTTGTAATAAGAGAGAAGAAATTAGTTCATGCAACAAACACGCACGAGGACGAGCTCACCTTGTTGAACAGCGAATTCGTCTTCTCCTCGACGTCATCCTCAAATGCGCCAAACGGTGGAGGCGCATCGAGATGCAAAAAAATGTATCAGGCACGTTCCGCTGCTCCTGCACGATCAGCCCCGCAGCAGTAGCACAACTTACCCAGGATATACTTGTATCATTGAGTTTCAAAAGCTGGATTCAAACAGCTCGTCGGGTCTGCCACAAAAATTCACTAGAAGGCTTCGAGTTTGCTGCGGCTTTCGGTAGCGATGAACTTCTTGGCAAATGTGAGTCAGCGAGTGGCGAACTTCGTCGCCTCATGTTATGTTAGTCTCCCTATCCTATTCGGGTCCGCAATCGACCCCATACATAGTATGTCCGCATCTTACCACCAACGTGACATGTCGATCCCGCTCCTTGAGACCATTTGCTGCTAAACCATGTCTTCGACTAGTGACGGCATTCCATGGTCCCGATCAAAACTGGGGTGAGTCTGGGAGTCTCAATGTGAGTATGATCACACGCTTACCTAGAGCTCGAATATCGCCCTGGGAACGAAATGCGGCGGTGGCGGAGCGGTGGCTTGATGGTTATTACAGACCACCAAAGGGAGGTTAAATGCCTGCAGGTAACTCGACACCATCCAGAGCCCAGAGCAGTGGAACGCCGCTATACACGTTGCTACGATGGCGCATGCTTGGGAAACCATGTGGCCACACAGGAGTCGACAGACAGACAGTTGGCATGGACCTTGTCGCCCGAGGCAGCTATGTCATCATCCCGTGAGTTTTTGCTTGCTGAACCCATGGACGTAGTGTCATTCCTTCAAGGGTCGAAGACAAGAAATGTTAGGGGTTTTCACCACCGCGTCCGAAACACGGGCCAATGAGAGGATCGCGATATGAGTCTACAGATAGCATTCTAGAAACGAAGTCGTGATCCCAAAGCGTAAACTCACCGTAGCTTTATACTGTTCCTGGACGCGGGAGTGTCGAATAAATGAAATCATAATCGGCCAAGTAACATACTGCGAGCATAAAAAGCTCTCGTTCGGTCAACGGAGAACACCGTTTCGATCTAGATTTTGCAGTGTCCATTGGTTCGGGTATGATATGCCGCGTCTTGCACTATTATAAATTGAATTCAAGGGCTTCCAGACTCCAGAGAAGCCTGTTGACAGACAGTCCGTGGAGTGGGTATTTCCACCAAACGGCTAGACGGCTTCATTATCAATATTGCCACTTTGACACCACCATATTCGCACTCACGGCCCATCTTCTCCGCGCCTCCACGATCTCCTACACGCCATTGTTGGCATGCCCGTTGCACAGTGCACACCACGCCTCCTACGGACGGATGCGAGGGGCAAGAGAATACTTCAAATTGGGCTGTTATTAGTTAAAACTCATATTTCTTGGCTCTCACCCATTTCTCATCCCTACGGCAATGAGGACGTCGTGGAAAGAAAGAGATACTGCGGCGCTCGTTCACCGCGGTGCGTAACATACGCCAGTGTCGAGTATGTAAACGCTTCATTCCCATCCTTCTTCATCGTGTGCGGTGAGAGAGTCGCTTTGATGATGTGGCAGTAACGTTCGACTGGGACTGAAACCTAGTGGTGTAATGTCCCCAATCGCCCTTGTTCAGTATTGGTCCCAACCATCAAAAAGAACTTTCTTGCTACCTCAGATGGCATGACTGGTACGGGTTCCAGCACCTCACCTTCCAGCAGTGGTATGGGTATGGACTTTTTGGACACTGCCTAGCTTGCGACCGGAGCAGACGTCCAAGAGCAAGGGCAAGGAGGTTGACACAGTGGGCGGAATTCTGACCGTCCATCTGAGGATGCACGTCGGGCGGTCGCGACGCGGGCTTCGTCACTGTTGATGTAGCTCAGGAGCAATCACGAGATCATCGAGCCCGAGGCGAGCAGACAAGGGTTTGGCACGAAGGTGTGGGGAGAGCACATCACTGAAGCGCTGTCACCCCTCGGACGGAGCGGCGTTGCAGGTTACATTTGATTTGCGTTACTTAAACCCGGGCTCTAGTACTGTCTTTCATGCCCGAAGAAATACTCTGGGTCGGGTACTTCTTCCGGGTGCATCAGATTGGCAAGATGGAGGAAAACAGGTGGAAGGCACTGCTGCAAGGCAAGGTTTTTTTTTGTAATCACACGCGACTCTTTCCAACACATCCACCTCTCAAAAAGGGACTGCGACCTCTTCACGAACCAACTTGCTCTTGCCCGAGGCGATCGTGAAAGCGATGGGTTTAGCAATGCACATGGCTGCACAGCTTACGCACAAGGCGGACGATCTCATCCGCAGGGCTGAGGAGGCTTTGGCCAAGCTGATAGAGACCACGACGACGCCTGCACTCGGGTGGGGTTGTGGCGATTCGAGCAAATATGAGGATGTATAATATTTGTTTGAAGTAGTGTATGTACAAATGAGATGTTAACTTCTAGTATAGCTCGCAGCTGCTCGACTGGCTGATTTGGAACGTGCGGCAGCGTATCACAACATGCGTGTTCTGTTCAGTCTTTTGTCGTCATTGATCATATGTACTGTTTTCGGAGTGCAAGGCAAATGAACGTATTACTTTAAAAAGGGAGATCATACACGTCATTAGTAAACAACCAGTTCGTGCAGCATGTCGTTGAACGAGAAACCTCGTCTGCCCGGGTCGAGCATACTATTACATCCCCTCATCCTCAGCCTGCCACCTCTTCTGCTTCCCCTGTTCCACTGCCTCCTCTCGTCCGAGTTTCGCTTTGCGGAGCGCTGTTGTCGTCACGTCCCATTGGCGCATCCTCATCCTCATCCGCGAGGGCGTCACCGTCTGACTGAGTCTCGCGATTGCGTGACCGTCGAACCAGCCTATAAACGTACTGGGACGTCTTGATGATTAGGTAAATCGGGCCAGTCACCACCATTACGCCGAGTCCAACCGCCAACCCGCCGAGTCCCACACCGAGTTCCACCGCACTGACGCAGATACTAATCCCAACGCCTGCGCCAATTACCACTGCCGAGACGCCGATGATTGCGCCGAGCGCTACCACGATGAGCACCGTTCCCGCCGTGGCGTAGCCAAGGAACTTCAAAGCACGGCCCCAGTGCTGAATGTCGGGCGGCAGTGTATCTCCGAACCACATCAGGTCCTCATGCGACAACTCCCCTTCAACAGCCTTCATCATCTTTTCCAGCATGATGATCACGTCGGCTGTCATAGTATACAGTAAACGACGCGTGCTGAAGGATGGGATAACAGACGACTTACATTTGGTCGGAGTATTGACACGCCACGGTGGTGTCTCACTCTCGGCAAAGAGTGTTTGGGACAGATAAATTTGCCTCAAATCGCGGTATTCGTCTGTGTCGCGTATAGATTGTTGCAGTGACTCTGTAATAGAGCGTATCAGTTCCAACCTCGTCTCAAGACAACATAAAAACACGTTCTGTTTAGAGCTAGATTACGCAGCGCACAAGCAGGTCCCATCATTCCCGAGGCTGGCCGGGATTGTATCTTCGACGACTTGCGACTTTCTGTATCCTCTGTAACCTGGGCGGTCTCCTCAACTGGCTGCTCCTGACCACTGGCGATGGAAGTTGAAGTTTGGTCTGGTTGTGGACACGGAGTATGTTGATAATCCTTCGGGAGAATCATCGAGATAATTTCGGGTATGTGGGGTCCAACGACCTCCGCTCCGTCCGCTTGAGTAACAAATAATCAACGCGAAGCTCTCGACAGAATACCAGCGATACTTACGCGTCTGAGCCAACGCAGTCAGTATCGTCACCCCTGTCTTCTGGACCTTCCATTTAGGGTTTTGTAAGAGAACCAAACTCTCTGTTACGAGCTTTTGAATGCAGGCATCACACGAGTCGGCTACAATGGCTCAGTCACGATGTTCCACTGTCCTCATCCCCCTATACATACTGGAGTTCTTGTGGAAAAGCAATCCTGATAGGATGTTCTTCAGTTGGCCTTTCCCTGCCTTCGCCCCTAGAACCTTCATCATGTTGTGGTTCATTACACGGTCACGCAAGACGTCTGGTCAGGTAAATCAGCACCGTCGACAAATCAGTAGTAAAACATTACTGTTTTGCATAAGGTATACGAAAATTGTAAGCCCTTCGACTTGACCTATAGCATCGTCGAAATAGTCTTTCTGTAGCATGCCAACGATGTGTTTCGGAAGGAGTTTGTTGTCTTCAATTTTCATGTCCACATTCCACTCAGGATGTTTCAAACAAGTAGCCAAAGCGTATGCAGCGAGAAGGGCGCTAGCTTTGTCTTGCAGCTGATTAACGAACATACCCACTAGGTCAATCTTGCAGAGATAAGTCCGGAACACGGGAGCTGACGAACGATCAATGCATCCTATTTGTTCTGCTGAACTAGACTCACTCTCGCACAGCTTCAAGAGCATCATTGTCATGGTAATGCGCACCAGAGGATTGCCCTTCCGAGCAGCCTTTTTCAATTCTTTGATCAGTTTTTCCTGCTTTTTGTCGAATCGAGTGGCGTCTGATACAATGTAGTTATGATCGAATCTAGTTAGAGATAACCCAAAGGAATCTCACCGAGTCCAAGAATGGAAGCAAGCTGAGGGTCTGTTCCGCCGCTTTCTTCGCCGGCCAAATCATGTGTGTCGAAATTGTTGCGGCCCAAGGCGCTTGTGATATTTGCTCGAATACGTGCATTGCCAAGAGGTAGGAGTTCTAGAACGTAGACTCAAACAGGGATATACAAGTCCAAAGACACGCAGCTTACTTCGCTCAGGATCGTGGGCAAGGCATATTTGGACAGCAAGAGGGCCGATTATCCCGCCACGTTTCTTGGCCAGTTCGCAGATCCTAGGCATTACTGCAGAACATACGTCTTTGGCTGACTTTATGTTAGCACCGATCTAAGCGTGCCGATTGCCTACGAATATCTACCTTTTGGGTCTCGTGCCAAGGTCAACATCATGCGGAGCGCAGCAATCAAGAAGTGCGGGTCTACAATAAATTGTACAGTAATGTGAATGTGTTGTCCAGATCAAATGTACTGTCCTTACCGTTGACCTGCAATACCCGGCTGAGTCTTTGCACCTTGGAATTCGGGTCTTCCTCCCCGAGTTTCTCGATTATGAACATGCATGTAGTTTCTGATGGATCATGAGTAAACCCGAAATGCGTGATGATCAGCAACGCACCACACTGCAAAAGGCTATTCAAGCCTTTCATCACCTGTACGAAGTTGTTCTCCCGTTGGCTAAAAGCGGGCATTCTTCCTTTACCCGTGGCGGCGACGGTCGAATCGACTAACCCCACGAAAGTTTTCAAGAGTTGATCGGTAAGAATGTGCGTTCGCAAATCCTTGTGTCTCGTCAGGGTATTCAAGAGGGCAACCATTCTGGGATTATATCGATGCCTGCGTTCCGCCAAAATGCTCATGAGGCATTGCCTCGCATCATCGAATGCAGTGGTTGAAAGCATCTCTGAGTGCTGGGGATCGAAGGCTGCAACGGAATACTATACACAATTTATACATCATGGAAAGAGATAAAACACTCACCTTCGTAATAGGCGACGATGACAACAAGCCTGGTGAATGATGCACATTTACGGTCGCCAATGATCTCCTTGAACTTTTCCCGCCAGTCCGGTATGCTTTTGATGCATTCCTTCGCCTTGTCTGAAATTGGCGGTGAGGTGAATACTGTGTATATTGAAAGGGGACAAACTTACTGAATCGCAGTATGGACAGCAATTTCTCGACGCATATCGTCTCGCCCATTCGTTGACGATCCAACGAGTTCACCAGTTTTTGCACTTCCATATCACCAAACAGATCTGTCTCCCAGAAAGATTTGTCCAGCTCCGCGTCATCGGGTGTTACCATACGTATGTCGAATCCTCTTCCCCGTGTTGCTCCTGGTCTATAGGCGTTCGCGTACAAAATAGAAGCATGGACTTTTTGATAGGGCATGATAAGACGTGGTTCCGACCGATGCATACTACCGAGTACCACGTTAACAACAAGGCCCAGCAAGACGTCACGGGTCTCACCGTCGGGCATCACTACCAGGACCACCATAAGATACTTGATGCCTAATGGCCAGATATTCAACGAAGCGCCGCGCAGTATTCATTGAATTACGGGTGCCAAAGTCGATATCATCAGGCCCCCAGGTAATGTCTGTCGGGCGTAACTCGAGACCACGTTCAGCCGCTTCTCGATACATCCATAACAGCGATACGTTCCCGGCTTGATGAGTATTTCCAGGTCTATCCTTACCACCTCTTGAAGACATTTATCAGCGTGATGAATGCAGTTCCGGAAGTGGCACCCACACGTCCGAATGGCTACCCGCAAACCAGACTTCCTTGACTTTGTCATTAGACTGGCTGCCGCCGGATGGATGAACACGTTGAACGTCAAGGGCATCATCAGCAGAGTTGAAACTCATTTCGCGAAAATACTCTGGTATGAATTTGACCCTACGCTCGTCCAGAGCAAGCGCATGTCGGACATAACGCGCAGACGAAGACATTGGAAGGGAAACGTCCCCTCTTGTGAACCCCACGGAGGAGACCGTGTCCCTAAACAAGATCAGTTCAGGGCATCGTCCGACTGAGCAGAGAGAGAAACAGGTCTACCATACTCCGATGAAGTGAACCATCAGGTCGTCCCAGCAAAATGTATCCTTGAATTTCCTAGCTATCTGCCTCGCCTCGGGCTTCCCTGGTCGAATTGCTTCGTAGTGATTGTAAGCCCTGCAGTTTCCTCTCTGTGTCAATCATACATATTCGAGTAATGAGACAACTACTCACGTGCCGACCTGTCTCTCCGTTCGTGTCCTTATCAACCCGACCTGACACACGTGTTCAAATCCACAGCATGCCAAATACAACCGATTTGTCCCATACCTCATGTATCATCCCTGCAAGAGCACGGACTTGATATGCGCCTCGAGAGAACCCTAGGACAGGATCATCAACTACGCAGGTTGCACAAAGGAGCCTGATGTACCAAAGAGGAATATGTCATCCCCCTCCTCGTACTTTTCTGCTAGCCAGCCGTATGCCTCCTTGATATTTTCATCCACACTCCTGTTGTGGAATATTTCAGTCGCAATGTAAAATATGATATATGATACTAGATACGAACCATGCAACCGCCATGTCGAAGTTGTCCTTCATACGGTCTAGAAAGGCTTGCGATCTTGTACGCGTACCGATTCCACTGGAATAATACGCAAGCTGCTTTCTTTTGGTCGATTTCATATTGATAGTGTCGAATAGTTTCACCACATTGGTATTCTGATTATGGTAATGAGCCCGGAAAGACACTAGACAAACGGGCGAAGCAATTACACTGCGACCGAACCGGTTGGACGTGCCATCAATGCAGACGACGAGATTCTTGCCAGACCCTACAGCTTTCTCGCTCGTTGATATCTTGGCATCCTCGACAGGAGGCGAGGCGGAGGTATCGATAGCCTCAGTAGACATGACGGGAGTTGGGCTGAGGTGTGAAGCGCGAGTTGGACGGAAAAAGGCCGAAGCCAGCGTTATTTATGTGATACTAGAGATATCTGGCCAGGGTTCAGACGGTGTTTGGGGTCCACCGAGCGAATAGGAGGCACAAATGAACTGATGCTGGAATTGTTCATCGCGCGTTGTACCTATCAGCGAGATAAGAGTAAACAAGCGCAGCCTCGAGGAAATCTGAGTCTGAACCTATTTCTCTGACTCATTGGCTTTTCAGCTGGGAAAAGATCGTGTTGGTTCGTCTACACCAATCATTGTCAATGAGAGCCAAATACATTGTATGTGATTCGGACGAGAAAGATCAAATTGGACACGCATGTTGTGATATGCATGTCTTCCAAATCAGCCAGTCGAGCAGCTCGTCGAGGTACACTCAATCCACAGAAACTCAAAATTTGCATATCCTCACGCCACTACAGCCCCATCTGATCAAATTAGACTGCTCAATGACTCTAAACTGCCAAAGAAGATCCCTCGCATTGCGACGAATGGTAGGCAAGTTAATCAGAAAAGCCAACACTGATCAGCAAAGTCATATCGGTGAATTTTACATAAAATTCGATCCCTATAATAACGCGTAATCAAGGTGTAGCATGTAGTGAGCGTATGTAAGAGTGAGCAAAAGCCCGGAGGGCTTTCCAGTCCGTGGGTCCATCGAGCGAGCTGCTTACTGTTGAGAATCAATGGGGTATATAGGGACTTGGAACCCTGCTAGTCTAAACGTTCAATGAGAACGCGCGCGCGATCTGAAAAGGAGAGAGGATATAGTGAAAACGACGCAAACGAAGTAGTTGAGTATGAGTCATTCGAGGCATTTGAGTCCCATCGCGAGGTCATCTATAGCTTTACTAGATGCGAAATGAGTCAAATGACGGGTTCCGAGACGGCAAGGGCAACCAAGGGAAGCAATTCAAATTTAGGCTTGGGTTTGGAATGCCCGGCCAATGGGCAGCTGTTTCGACTTTCCGGGGTCCAGGACCGCCCGGAGGGCCTTACTATCTGACCGGTCTTTGGAAATTACGGGCGCTGGAATTTGAACGCTTACAGTGGTTAAAGTACGGCCCAATACGCTCATATTGGTCGTTATGATCAATTTATGCGCCGAACTATACGAACCAAATCTCCACAGGTGGTCAATGGAATATTCAGAGTCATCGCCCATGCCATTGCCAGTGATCGATATGATCGATGATCATCGTGGGATGTACTTCGAGTGCCATTAGCTAATCAATTCTCATGTACAACTTGAACTTAAACTTTGCAGAGGGCTCAAGGAAACCAGTCGCTCTCTCTTTTGTGTTGGTGAACTTTTCGGAGTCAGAAAATAGGCGCAGACGAGCGCACACTCGAGGCTTCCAGGTAGGATTCGACTGTCGACATACGACTCGGATATGATCCGTCGTCTCATCGAATTGCGCTTGGCAGTGAGTCCCTCCGTCCATCACCAGGTTGACCGCGTTCAATGTTGTGGTTACTTCTTTCTTTGGCGCCGGCCAGAAACGAATGGAGAGAACGGCACAAAAGGAGCGCTGCAGGGTCTCAATATATCATCATCAGGAAGCCAGAATTGCTACCAGCGTTGCAAGAAGACGGTTTAATTAAATATCCGTGGGTATCATGTTCCTACTTCCTAGCAAGTTGATGGCGGGCGCGTAAATTGACTACCACGTAGAATCGCTCACCGACACGATCAATTCCGACCCGTACCAGCCGCAAATATTGAGGTCATTGTCTTGTTGGACAAGGAAAACAGATGGAAACGGGTATGAAGCTCTGGGTCATTGTCACGTCCAACGTGGTGTCTGTCGGCTGGCCAAAGCCTCCTCAGCCTTGCGAATAAGATTGTCCACTTATCTGTGAGCTGCGCGGCCTTGTACTTCGCTAAAGCCATCGCTTTTGCGGTCGCCCCCGGGCCCCGGGCGAGAGCTTTGTCTACGTGGGTGGTCTTGAGCTCTGCAGCGGTCACCTTGACCCGGGCCCTAGTCTCGCCTATCAACTTTTTGCATTCATGCTCCGTGGCGGGCTTGAGCTCGTCTAGCTGATCTAACAGGGGAACCTGAGACTGAGTATTGGATGCATTTGCATTCTTCCGCGGTGGGACCACCTGTCTGAGCTGTCGCTGGACAGCTTTGTAGGTGTTTACAGCAGCGAGGATGACCTGCTACACATTGATGTCATCCCAGATCAACAAGGACATTGGATCAAAAGGGGACGTGGTTCATGAAGAGGTCACGGTACTGCTGCCAGTTGGGCAAGGAGACGAATGTACTGCCGACATAAAACGTGCGGGCGGTGTTAATGGAATAAAAGAGGAGTGTTGTAACAACGTTTTTGGACTTGTTGGGTGTGTCGTTAAGTGTGTCGGACGAGACAGTGGATCTGTTGGTACTCGTTAGACACCGTCGTTGTCGCATTAAGAGATGAAAAACAAAAAATGTTGGTTTCACGAACGGACACGCCCTCCACGACCAAAGCACGATGCGACACAAAAAGATTCCAGGTGGTTCAGTGTCACCAATTCGATGGCCCTGCAAGTGTTGGACTTGAAAGCTTGACAACTGCACGAGCTTTAATTCTATTAGAAGGAGATTTTAGACGTGGTCATTCGACTCGATGTAATAGTTGTGATTCAGAAACGTAGAAATTATATGCCAGTGCAAGCAAAGATCCAGTGACAACCCAGAGCGAAACACTTTCGTCGCTACCTTGGATGTCAGCTAGATGAGAGAACAAACCGAGCAGGTCGAGGAGACGAAGTGGCAAAGACAAACAGAAGAACATGAACAAAACAAAACAACGACACAGGCCAAGAGAGATGTAAATGTAACGAAATGCGTCGTCCCGAGATCCACAACGAATAATACACGACTAATGAACGTTGACCGTACCAATGCTCGCCATCAACTCGCTCAACGACGTCTCCGCCCGAATGTGGACTTGGATGAAACTGTCCGTCGCCACGCGTTTGTACTGCCCGCGCTTCTGCGAGGCTAGCAGCAGTGCCCCAAAAGGCTGCCGAAGCCGGACGAGGAGCCGCAGCGCGCGTACGTCAAGATCAAACAGAGGATCGTCGCCAGTGAAATCCTCATCGAGCAGGGGATTGATCCACGGATGAACGAGAACGAGACGTTGCAACCCGAGCGAGTTGTCTTTGGTCTTGATCCGTACCTCGCCGAGAATCGACGCCGTGGCACGATAGATGTGAAGGCTCGACTCGGATTCGGGTTCCGCGAGACGGGCCAAATCAGTGAGGCGGAAGACGAATCCAGGGAGTCGAAGGCGACCAGAAACAAGGAATAGTGATGGGAGATCCAGGAGTCGTTCATAAAACGCAACGATTGGAGAGCGATCGGGAAATGATGACTGCAAGTCCGTTACCATCCGATCCATCGCAGCGGCCTCGATGGCATGGGGAACATGCGGAGGCAGAACTTGGTCGTAAACAGTGAGATTGGAGGGGAGATAACTGTGATGACCTCTCGAAGTCCCAGTCCAGGCGAGAATGGTGACATTATCTGAACGCGTCAGGACGTGTTCCAACAACCGAC
>JBBPPY010000910.1:0-14989 GCA_038092195.1 Leccinum barrowsii | reverse complement strand
TTGGTCTTGGTCCGGTCTTTTTCATATCAGAAAATTTCTAGGACCGGTCTCGGTCCGGTCTTTTCCAAAAAAGGCAAAAGACCGGACCGGACCGGACTTTCAAACACTAACGAGGGGCGGCACATCAGCCCTCCCAGATTTGTCGTGCTGATGATGAGGATACCAATGACGACGACGAACATCATAAGAAGGATTGGTTATTAACAAATCATAGTCCCTAAGGCCCACGTTGAATGGAAGCAACTGATGTACTGGGCAGAAAAACTTCACTTCACGATCGTGAATCTTGTGGACGGAACTTTGGAAGCGCTAGGTCTCTGAGGGTGACGACTGTATCAGCTGTGAGTGGAGAGGCAGTCAAAGTGTACTTCTTCGGAAAAATTACTACCAGACGTCCCTGACTCGAGTGCCTCTTCAGAGTCATGGTCCCCTATCATGCATGAATACTGGATCTCATGCAAGGGAAATTTATACCTACCGGATTCATCCGCTTCATGGGCCGGCGGCGAGGGAGGTGGCAAATCTTCATTGCTCCTGGAATCACCAGGTCGAGGTGATGCTGACCACGCAGGCGAGGAGGAATGGGAGGAACGGGCAGAGTCCAAATGCCGTGGGTTTAGAGCCGCGTTCCAGTCACG
Organism: Leccinum barrowsii; assembly: GCA_038092195.1. Classification (NCBI taxonomy): domain Eukaryota; kingdom Fungi; phylum Basidiomycota; class Agaricomycetes; order Boletales; family Boletaceae; genus Leccinum; species Leccinum barrowsii. Next base: position 14,351 of record JBBPPY010000910.1, on the reverse strand, counting down.
GTCGTCGCACTCGAAGGCGTCATCGGGCATGATCGCATGCTTTTTCCTCTCAACTTTTAATGCCCATATGTGGTGGTCGATCAGAGATGGAAACCTTTGCAATGCTTCGTCATCACTGTCGAGATTGGGATATAGCATCTGCTTGGCTACTGAACAGAGAAGGACAGTCAATCATCGGGTCCAGGATTGACTCGCTTTTTGGTTACTAGATATCCTGTCTCAAATAACGGAAGCGAAGGAACGACACTTGACATACCTGTAGGGTGTTCACCATCCGAGGAGTGGTCGCCGCTCTCGGATGGATCGTCATCGGTTTCAGGATTGATTCGCTTTTTGGTTACTGGATATGCTGTGTCAAAAAATGGAGCGAGCGAACGACACTGGACATACCTGTAGGGTGCTCACCGTTCGAGGAGCGGTCGCCGTTCGGTTGAGGGAGATTGGCTGGCTTTCTGGTCGTATGCTTCGCCAAGTTGAAGTGCTCGTCAATTTCTTGTTCAGTAGGGGAACAGGGAGGTCCTGGAGGATGACCAGCGGTGCGAGCGACCATACGAGGCTTAGGTCAAGCTTGCTTCAATTTTTCGGTCTCCTGCTGCAGGAAACATCAGAGAAAATTAATTGCGAATCCCTTCGGACAAGATGACATACCACTCTCCTGCCGGACCGAGTCCTGGGATTTTGTGGTGGAGGTGAATGGGCAGGAGATTCGTTGCCCGAGCGCCTGGTGCGCATGCGTGGCATGGCTACTAAGCAAGACTATGTAGAATGGTAATAATATCCGAGAGACTCGAAGTCTCAGGAATAAAAATGCTCACGGCACGAAGCCATGGCATGAAAATGTAAACTTGAAGTTTACTCAAAATAGAATAAGAAAACAATAAAGAAAACGGGGACAGGGCTTCAGAGGTAGGAATGCTACGAAGAGTGAGCATGAGAAGGATTTTATACTTCTGCGGCTAGCAAATACCTAGGCGACCTCAGGAACAAACGGTGAATTGACATAGTGATGGGTTGACAGAAATACTGAGATGAGATGATACCTGAACGTCTGCCATCGAATAGAATTAATTAGTTGTGACAGAATGACACTGGCCATACGACACTCACGCACAGTAGGCCATAGCGAATCACAGAGCGCAATTACCGTTGAAAAAACGGGGCGAGAGGAACACGAGCTAAGTTGAAGTGATATAAATGATCGTTCATCAAGGAAAGATAAAGACATACCTGGTGATGGATGTACAACGAAGGGTGCACAGAATGGACAGCAAGGCGAGATCTGGGAAGTGATTGTTCTACAATGTAGGGTCACAGCAAAAAAGACGGCAATCAAACGAGTGACTTATGCTACAAGAGATCGACATTCCATCTTGTGCGCGGCAAGGGTGGTGAGGTGGGATTCAAAGGGTGAGAAGTGATGGTTCTGCAACCTGGGGCTATAGGCAACGTCTACCATCGAACAGGATTAATTAGTTGGGACAGAATGACACTGGCCATACGACACTCACGCGCAGTAGGCCACAGCGAATCACGGAGCGCAATTACCGTTGAAAAAACGGGGCGAGGGGAACATGAGCTAAGTTGAAGTGATATAAACGATTGTTCGTCAAGAAAAGATAAAGACATACCTGGTGATGGATGTATAACGAAGGGCGCACAGATTGGACAGCAAGGCGAGATCTGGGAAGTGATTGTTCTACAATGTAGGGTCACGCCAAAAAAAGACGGCAATCAAACGAGTAACTTATGCTACAAGAGATCGATATTCTATCTTGTGCGCCACAAGGGTGGTGAGGCGGGATTCAGAGGTCAAGAAGTAATGGTTCTGCAACCTGGGGTCATACGTATTACGAACGGTGATCGAGGAGGGACTTACATGACACCATAAAATGTCCTGCGTCAAGATATCCAGGTTTTGTACGAGGGTGGTAAGGCGAGACTTGCTGCTCGAGCCTCTGAGTCTCTTGGGTGCAAATCAAGACACGGAGTCTTGCATTTGTAAGAGAGATCGACAGTGCGAAGCTGTTGACCTCCCAGAGAGATCGACAGCATGAAGCCATTGACCTCCCATCGACAGCGGGAGCAGGATGGGTAGCGCCGTAGCGGTGGTAGTGAGGACGAGGACTTGGTGTTTTGTTTTTGAGAAATGGACGCACGTAGAGGGCACGTGATGTGGAATGAAAGGAGGGACTTAGCGTTTTTCGGAGAGATAGACGCACGTGATGTGTCATCCTCGGTGCCAAAGATGGAAATGTGGGGTTGTGGACAATTGTGGACACGTTGTGGACCGAACAATAATCAATTTTGAAGTATATAGCAGCTCGCGGGATCACTTACTCCAATGCTCTTCTCTTCTTCCCACCATCATCTTACTGGATACCACCTCCGCCGCCATGATTCAAAACCTTCACTCAAACACTTCCGACTGCACAAGACACTCAGAGCTTCGTGCTCTCGAGTGTTCGATACTTGTTGACTTCGAGTCATCAGTATCTTTTCCAACGACTTCATGTCGTTAGGATATCTGGCGTCACCCCGTCCCTCCGGAAGTTCTCAAGTTTGCACCGTCGGTCCGTTGGAACTTAGGAGTTTGCCTTCAGGTTCAGGTATGTTCACGCGTATTCTCTGTCTAACAGTTGGATATCCCTCTGCTCACTTCTCCAATGGCATTCACGTCGTTAGGACTACCCCTCTCATCATCCCTTCCCTCCCTCCTCTTTGCACTGGTCTGTTGAAATTTCGCGCTGTTCAGGCCGCCGGTACGTTTACGCGCTTTCCTACATGGAGATCTGAGGGGCTAACCTACTATTCCAGATCATGTCTCATTCAACTTCCCCCACAATCTCAACCATCCCCGCGCTAGAACAACCCCTTCCAGCACGCAAGTTCCGTACTTGGCTGCTCACTGCTAGAGACTTCGTATCTCAGCAGTCTCAAATGGCTTCGTGCTTATAGAGCTTGTGCAATCCGCGATCCCATCACACTTCCATTCCTGTCCCTCAATGACTCCGGCACACAATCTTAGACACTTCCGCCATGTCATTCATCAAAATCACTCGATTAGCTGGCCCTGCACCCCGCTTCAGAGTCGGTGGAAAACACGCCGCCGGTGAGTTGATTTGCAAGATGCTACACTACAGGCTACTGAGCTTCTTTGCCTAGAATTCGACACTCATGACGCCCTCTCCTTCACCCACCGTCCTCCAATGGCAATCTTGTCTCCAAACTGCAGATGGATTCAACTGCAACCCTTTGTGGATGGGGAGCTCGTTGTACAGGCTCGTGCAGATGGCCGCTTCGGAGCAGTGGACATCTTCCATTGGCCTCAACTGTTTTGCTCCCGTTACCCGTGGTCCGTCGCAATCCCCCGAGACTATCCTCCTTGGAACGGCAGGACTGGTATGCCCTGGGCATGGTATGAACCTAAGTACGAAGACTTCAAAGTATTGCCTGGGTCGTCTCTCACCATCGGATTCTTGAACAAGGAGTGTCTCGACGGTTTGCGGGAGCTGAACCGCGAGACCAAGATCCGTTTTGCAAGCTACAAGTTGACGGATTGTCCTGACCGGCCAGGGGACCAGAGCTTGAAGCTTATGCTTCATGTCTGCATTGCATTCAACCATCTGGAACATTTCCCCTTATGCTGGCGCGACATTGTGGCCTGCGTTGCAGAGTACCAGCGAGCGGCACTGGATATTCTAGCTTATTTCGACTACTACGAAATCATCCTCCCTCGATTCGAGACACCGTCACCCCCCTTTCCTCTGGTCAATAATGGCTGGATGGGCGCATTCACCCGCGAATTTCACGTCGCCGAGATGCTCTTCCATGCTGGCATGCCTGTCTGGTTTATTCGACCAGACAAATCGATTACAGAGGCCATGATCAATCATCAAGGAGATTGTGGTCATGCAAGCGCCCAAGGTCGCCACCGAGATGTACTCGGATCCTGTGACTGGCCTCCTCAAGCCGTTCTCTGTGTGGTATACTGGTTCCGACACCATGGAATTTCAGCGCGGCTGCCGGTCCTGCTACAAGGAGGAGGAAATCGAGGCGCGCCAGGCGTCGGTGGACAATAAAGGGTCACAACCAAATGAACCTGCTCCGGGCCCATCGACTCAGGTCCCATCAGGCCCTGTCCGAGGTACGAGTGAGACGACAACTCGAGGCCGTTCTGGTCGAGAGGCGCGCAAGAATGCTACACAACCATGTAGGTTTGCTTGTATATTTTACCATTATGATTTATTGACTGGTTTGTAAAGATGCGACGCCGAGCTTTCGGAGCGCTTCGAATGACAATCAAAGCAAATGGATCGAGATGGACCATCCCTTGTTACCCCCGCGACATGTCACCTGGGCTGAGGCGTTAGCAACCGGCGCCCCCATCGGCAAAAAGCCAGTGACTGATGGCCTAGGTGCTGGATACCGATTCCCCAAGCCAGCGCTCCTTGTGACCGCCCAGTCGCCGGAAACGCACAAGCGTTACTTAGCCAACTGGCTTGTGCTTTGCCCTCTCTGGGAGTGTGAGTTATTGCCGAACACAACAAGATGGCCAGTCCGGTGCCGAAAGAATGGCGAGCATTCCTCAACAGTCACCCGCAAGTGCTCCAGGGACCGGCCGCGACAACTCGGACGGCTGAAACGTACAAAGCAGCACCCGATTTCTTTGGAGATCTCTTGCCCAGTCTCCAGCAGGGCACCTCCTGGGCACAGGGCGACATGGTCTCTTTTCGAGGTACCACGGTGAATCTCGCGATAGAGGATGTCCCGGCTCACTTCGTGCAGGCGGTTGTCTGGAAGCTGGCGGAGGTATCATTTCGTGCGGACTTGATGTGCCTGGACAAATGCTTGATGGGCAATCATTTGGACGCGGTTCCTGAGTCCCTCTTTCCTCGGGTGGAGATCTACGACAGTATCTTCCCCTCGCCTATCGTTGGAGGCACATGGGACGCTCCTGTGCCCGCAGAAAATGCCGGTCTGCTTCACGACGACTTCCGTCATCCGTCATTCCTGTCGGCAATCAACGTGTTTCAGGCACTCATGGCAGTGTGGCCAGGTGCAGTGTCAGAGAGGTACCTGCATGAGCGATTGGAGCAGTCGATGTCGGTTGGAAATCTGAGGGTGAGGGTGCTGAAGATTTTCCGTTTCTATATTTCTACGTTCTTCATTTATACTGGCCGTCCTCCCGTCGTACCTCGTTGCGTACCTCTTCCCGCCGGACATTAATTTTTTAAGTCTTTGTTTTCTTTTACCAAACACTGATTTTGTTTTGTTTTGTTTTCTATTCTGATCTTCGCCTAACCTCGATTGACTTTTTCTCCCCTTTCTCCCTTTCCGATGAAACACTTCCTGTCATACTCATTTGTGTTGATCGATAATCGATAATTGAATATAGAACTTTCGGACAGTGCAGTTTGTGTGTTGTTTACCGATTCCGTGTCCGTTGGCCGATTCCTTCTCTCTCATCCTTCTCTTGGTAGATCATTGTGTGCCGAACCACCTCATCCGCTAGTTGGATTAGTTCTCCCTGCTCACTCGTTGTTGGGTTGTGTTCTTCGTGTTCACGTTCTGGAAATGAGTAGCTGATGCCTGCAATTCTAGATCTTGTTGCTTGCATCTGCTTTTATCTGGTCGTTTACTCAAGCTTCGTGTAGGATTCACTCTTTGTTATTTCTGGGCGAGTTGCTGATGCCTGGAAATTTAGTGACCGTTGTTCGCCTCCTCTGTCAGCTGGTCATTCATTCGACCTGCGTTTTTATGTGAGTTTCTACCCTCATTCATTTAATGGTACAGTGCTGATGCCTTTATTTTTAGCCATCATTGCTTTCATTCTCCGTTTGCATTGCTCGTTCTGTCACCTGGTCGTTTATTCGACCTGCGTTTTGATGTGAGTTTCTACCCTCGTTCATTTAGTGGTACAGTGCTGATGCCTTTATTCTTAGAGATCGTCGCTTGCATTCTCCATTTGCATTGCTCGTTCTGTCACCTGGTCGTTCATTCAACCTGCGTTTTCATGTGAGTTTCAACCCTCATTCATTTAGTGGTATGGTGCTGATGCCTTTATTTTTAGAGATCGTCGCTTGCATTCTCCGTTGCATTGCTCGTTACCGGAGTTCACCAGTCTTATCTGTTCGTCATACGCTCCATTCATTTAGTGGTACGGTGCTGATGCCTTTATTTTTAGAGATCGTCGCGTCCATTTTCCGTTTGCATTTCTCTTTACCGGAGTTCACCAGTCCTATCCGTCCGTCATGCTCTCCTCCATTTTTGTTCGCGCTAAGTTACTGACGTTCAGTTTATCAGTAAGCTTTCAGCTCGCACCAAGTCGCGCAGTTGTGTTCACCGCTTCTCTGGGCTCGCAGCTGTATTCCGTCGTATGTCACAATTGCCACATTGACTTTAACTCGCTAATGTTTGTATCTCTTGTAGATCTCCGTCTCTGTCTCTCCTCTGCCACTCACTTGTTGGGTTACTTGGGTTACTCTGGTTACTCACACCGCCGGTCGGTATCTTACTTCACTTGTCCCACATTGACTGTAACTCACCCGTTTCTTGTAGATTGCTCCCTCCCTCCCTCATCTCCACTCGTGCCGAGTTGTGCGGTAACTCTGGTCGCTCACCCTACTCGACACCTTGCTCCACCTCTCCTCACCCTCTTGCTTGTCCTTCACACGCACACTCAGGACCTTGCTTTGCTTGTCCAACTCCTCTGGCGTGTCCTTGTGTCCTTGTGCTCTTGCCTGTCCCTGCTCTCCTCTCTTTCCCAGGATTTCGTGTCCAAGGGGAATCAACTAGGAAGACTGCGAGTCCCTAGTTGTGTAGCATTAACTCTGTATTGTGTTGCTCGAGATGGCAGGGTCGCGTGGCCTTTTGGCAAAGTCAAAGTCAAAGTCGAGATCTCCTTCAAAGCGTGCACTCGAGAGTGAAGAAGATATTGCAACCTCTTCAAATCCATTCATACCACTATCATCATCACCCTATCAGCCATCATCTTCCTTGCCTTGTACTCCTCATAAACCTCGTCGCCAGCGGGCAAACCCATTTCTCCCTCCTGCAGCTACTCATACTGGCCAACCACAGTTCTCCATTGTCATTCATCAACACTCCGTCCTCCTAGGCGCCCTCGAGACTGTGCTTCTTTCCATCTTCCTGGAGAACCACCTGTCCTTGTGACTCCTGCACAAGGCTGGTTTGTACAACAGTTACTGCCTGGTCAACGTCATTCTTCAGGACTTGTTTCAGAACAGTTGAGTGAAACTCGTCAATATAATCTGCTGGATGAAATATTTACCTTTGATGACCATTATGACTCACCCCCACATCTCAGCCATCAACACAAACGCCAGAACCAGTGGTCACGCTGGACAAATGATGTTATCCCTCAGCTGCTCTTGTTTCGCACACTCCTGCATGAATCATCCAACCTCTGACATCCAATTCTTGTCAAAAGTTCTACCACTGAGCAGATCAATTGCTGTTGCAATTCCACTGGGCGCAGCTTGCAAATCTGTTGCCTCTTCTTTGACAGTATGTGATATTGTTCATATATTATCTCTATAGTCTGATTTGATTATTGTAGAAATTGAGGACATCACCTTGTATTGCTTTTCCTGTAATACTGCCTCTGCACAACTTGTAAAGATGGGCCTATTTCCTTGTGCATCTATGGATCCATCATTGGCAGTTGATATGCGGGTCCTTGAATTTGTAAAGACTCTCTTTGTATGACAGACTCCAAATGTAACTGCATGGACTGAAGCCATTGAGGTTTTTCTGGAAGGTCGCCAATATAATATTGGTGTGGTGAGTTATATTTTACTTGGTACACTGATATGTCATAGCTGAGTATATGTTTTAGGACACTATCAGACAACGGTTCAATAATGCTTATCATTGGTATTGTATACTCTCAAGGCTGAATGATGACCATGTGTCTGGGCTTATTGCTGCTGCCCAGCTAGAAAAGGGGGAAGAGGATATTGAACAGCCCACTGCATACTTGCGTGCTTGCTGTCCACTATGCTTTGGAGGGGATAATTGGCAAAGGCAGCGAAGTGGGAACCCCATGTATGTTTTATCCATCACTTTATTTATACTTTGCCCTAACACAATGCTATAGAATTGATTGTATAGTGTGCATTGATGCATGCTTTACCCAAAAGCGCTCTCAGAATCCTAGAGGCATGGAGGGAAATGATCCTTTCAATCCAACAGAGTCATGCTTCATCTCTCCTGTGAATGTTAGCAAAATGGAAGCTTATGTGGAATAATATCGCTCACATGGTCGTGGTCGCCAGAGGCATCAGACTAGTGGGGATGCAGACTCAGAACATGGAATGCAAGTGCCCCTTTCTGTGTTGGATGGCTGTCGAGAGTCATTTAAAGCTGCTGATGAGAGGAGAGAAAAGGCAAGTATACCTATTGATTTATATGTGGTGCTCTTAATGATTGGAGATAATAGGCCAGCACCCAATTCTTTTCAGATACAGGTCTTATGGCACTGCTTTGTCGGCATGACTGTGTTCTATGGCTTGTCAACATGACCTCTGCAGGCGAAAAACAGTATTATGCCCTTGCTTTGCTTCAGGAATTCATCCAGCATATTCCTAGTGATATGACTGTGGGTCTACTTTATGACATTGGATGCCAGTTGGATCACAGTTGCCAGAAGTACAAGTTTTTTGAGGAGCCAGTACTCTCTCGCTTCCAGTTTGCTATATCAGTCTTCCATGCATATGGTCATCAATGGCCATGTCAAGTTGTCTATCATCCACGAAAACATCAAGGCTTTGGCTTATCAGATGGAGAGGGATGTGAGCGTTTGTGGAGTGCATTGAAGCACTTGATTTCTCCAATGCGTGTCTCAGGAGTGAGTATCTGTTGTTGTATTGTATCACTATTGACCGCTTATTGACATTTTGAATAGTATCATCAGCGTCTATTTGTCCTGGACATGCAAATATGTCACCTTAAAAATAAATCTCTTGAAGGGTTTGGAAACTGGCTGGCTCGCAGATGGGGGCAATGTCAAAAGAGATTACAACAAGCCACAGAGGGTTTAAGGAAATGTGGTATAGAGAAGGAAGAGCTGTGGGAACAGTGGATGGACCAAGTAAGCCATCAAACAAAACCTAGTCCAAGTATGTCATCTGTGCCTCTTGTTTGAGATGGATACTTGTCTAATGAATATTCCAATTAGATCAATCAAAGACAAAGGCAGAGGAGAAAATTGCCAAAATTCTGGAACTGGAAAAGCTTCTTGCTGGTCATGCTGCAAACATTCGTGCTTTGGAGGCTCAACTTATGGCAAATCAAGTGGATGACATTGTTTCATTTCAGCTTGAGATTGCTGATGCTCAAGCCCAACATGACAAGTTGCAAAAGTCTATCCAACAACATCGTGAAGCTCTGGGAGTAGATGTCAGTGCTCAGCTGAGTCGTCTGCGAGGGAATAAATACCTTCAGATGCATATGAATGCATTGGCATTGAAGACACACATTCGAGAGGCCCCTGACATCTCATGGATAGGCTAGCCCAATGTGTTATAGGGATAGCTCCTTTGGTAACTATGGGCTTGTTTGTGATGCTAAATCTATCAAAAAATGGGGCAGAAAAAGCGAAAAAAAAGACCCCGACACCCCATAAATGGGCCCAATGGGTTATAGGGGTAGCCCATTGGTGGCTTTTTATCTGTTTATTATGCTAAATCTGTCAAAAAATGGGGCAGAAAACCCCCAAAGAGACCCCTGACACCCTTTGGAAGGGCCCAATGGGTTATAGGGATAGCCCATCGGAATCTATGGGCCTTTTTATCATGCTAAAGTGGTCAAAACTCAGGCAAAAAAAGCCCAAAAGCCCACAAAAAAAGTCAAAACAGGACCCCTGACACCCCATGGATGGGCCAGCCCAATGGGATATGGGGATAGCCCAATGGTAGCCATGGGCTAGCCCGGAAATGGGTGCTAAAGTGGTCATTTATGGGCTAGCCCAGCGCAAAAAGGACCCCAGACACTTCTAGAGCAGTGGGTTAGCCCATAACAACCTTGGGATAATCCCAAATAACATCAGGGCTAGCCCATAAATTGTCGAAACATGCATATATTTGGGCTAGCCCAAGGGAAATGGTGGGTAAACCCGATCAGAAATCTACAGTGGAGCATAGACTCTCCCATACATGTCATTGGGTTAACCCAAGCATAGGCCAGGGGGGGCTTGGGAGACCAACCCTTAACTACCTGGTAGGCCATATGCTCCCACCAAATATATAGGACCTAAGAGGTCCCAAAAAGTAGGTGACTGAAGTGTCAGGAGGTATGACTCGAGGACTAGGAAGACTTTGACGTCCAAAGGAAGAAGAGGTATAAAAGAATTGGAGGGCGTAGAAGAAATCGCGCTCACAAACTTCACCAGATCACAACGGGTAGTGGCAAACTGGACAAGGAAGTTGTAAGCCGAAATCTATAAAGCGTTGAACGCAACCTACAAATCTTGTTTGGAAGAACACGAGATCGAGTATGGACCTCGAATCCAAAAGTTAATGAACAGCCCTGTACCAATTGAATCGGAAGACTCCTTCAAACTGGTACCAAAAGTGTATCATGGGTACCTCAATGTCTTCTTAAAGAAGAGTAGCGAATGCATGCCCGAAAGGAAGCCCTAGGATCATGTGATAGACCTAAAGCCAGACTTTGTGTCTAAAAAGGGACGGGTTATACCCATGAGCCCTCAGGAACAGGACAAAGTAACTGCCTTTGTAGAAGATCAATTGAGCAAAGAGTATATTCGCCCTTCGAAGTCCCCACAAACTTCGCTGGTGTTCTTCATCCCAAAGAAAGATGGTAAAAGAGGGGCGATGAATGGAAAGTAGCCTTCGTCTGCCATCACGGAGCATTTGAACCCGTTGTTATGTATTTTGGACAATGCAACTTGCCAGCAACCTTCCAACAGATGATGAATGAGATCTTTGCTGATATGGAGGATGTTGTAATAATCTATATTGATGATCTACTTATCTTCTCGAAAAATGATGATCTGGATCATCACCAAAAACTAGTAAAACAAGTCCTCGAAAGGCTCAGGAAGCATGATTTATTTGTCAAACCCAAGAAATGCTCCTTCGGAGTAAAAGAAGTCGACATGCTAGGCATGATCGTATCACAGGATGGCATCTTGATGGATCCCACTAAAGTGGAAGGAATCACCAAATGGCAGGCACCATCTAATGTAAAAGGAGTCAGAAGCTTCCTCGGATTGGCAAACTTCTATCACTGATTCATAGAAAACCGCAGCTTAGTTGCAAGACCGCTGCACGATCTCACAAAGAAAGATCAATCTGGGGAAAGGATCAACAAGATGCTTTTGATAAGCTCAAAGCCTGTTTCACTACCGCTCTGTTATTGATCTACCTGGATGACACTACTCCTTATCATATTGAATGCAATGCATCGGACTTTGCAACCGGAGCAGTCCTCTCATCCCTAAAAGGTGACAAATGGCACCCCATGGCATTCATGTCACATTCTATGACTCCGGAACAGCGTAATTACCTGATCACTGATAAATAGATGCTAGCCATCATCCTCGCCCTGAAACAATGGCATCACCATCTAGAAGGTGCTAGGCACCAATTCGAGATCTGGACCGATCATAAGAATCTCCAGTACTTTATGAAATCACAAGATCTGAATCACTGACAAGCAAGATAGGCTCAGTACCTCTCCCGATTTGATTACTTGCTGATAAACAAACCTGGTACCTCGATAGGAAAGGCCGATGCCCTCTCCAGGAGAGAGGATCATGCTATAGGGATAGAAAAGGACAATAAGGAAACAGTATTTATCCCAAGTTCACGTGTACACTATATCGCCAAGAGCGATCTATTTGAGAAAATAAAGAAAGCACACGAAGAGATTAAATCTCCAGATGGATCAGTTCTCCGCAAAGGATTATGGCACTACAAAGAGAAGATCTGGGTCCCGATTCAATATCGGCAGGCCGTCATAACCCAGTTTCACGATCACTTGATAGCCAGTCACAAAGGATTAGACAAGACACTTGAATTGATTCAATGCTACTACTCCTGGCCTGGATGTCGTTCACAAGTCAAACAATACTGCAAATCATGTGATCACTGCACCCACATGAAACCAACAAACCGACCTCTGGCAGGACAACTACAACCACTACCAATCCCTGAGGGACCTTGGAAAAGCATAAGTGCAGACTTCGTCACCGGACTCCCACTTAGTCATGGTTTTGATGCCATATTAGTGGTTGTAGATCGATTCTCGAAAGAAGCAGCATTTATTCCTATCCATAAAACTATTACATCCCAAGGAACAGCCGAGCTGTATAAAGATTACATATGGAAGCACCATGGCCTTCCAGATTCCCTTGTCTCGGACCGAGGACTGCAGTTCACATCCCAGATGATGCGTGATCTGCTAAATTTATTAAAAATTGAAAAGAAGATGTCCACAGCCTATCACCCACAAACCAATGGACAAATGGAGCAGACCAATCACAAGTTACAACAGTACCTCCGCCTCTTCATAGCAGAAAAGCAGGATCAATGGGCTGAATGGCTCGCCATCGCCCAGTTTAACATTAACAACACACAATCTTCAGCAACCGGATTTGCATCCTTCGCACTCACCAAAATGTTTGAACCATGTCTTGGTTTCGAACCCCTCTTCGCCAAAGCCCCAGCGGCTGCTACATTCACCGAGTCAATGAAAACTTCTCTTGCAAAGGCCAAGGAAGCACTCGAAAGAACTCATGAACTAATGAAATCTCAAGCGGATAAGCATAGATCGACAGCCCCCTCCTACTACATCAGCAAACCAGCTTTTTGCCTCGAGACTCCACAGACTCTACAGACGACCACAGGCTCTTCAGATCCAATAGCTCTACATGGCAGATAGGAGATATGGTGTGGCTTTCCACCGAGCATCTGGACCTCAGCTCATCTGGACCCTCACGAAAACTCACAGAAAGATGGATTGGACCATACCAGATCATGGAATTGTTCGGCTCAAACACTGTTAAACTCCTCCTTCTGAAAGAAAGCCATGCTCGGGGTGTAGTGAATATCTCACGCATCAAACCCTATCTCAAACCCCTTGTGGGACAGCCAGTAAACTGTCCTGGTCCCCTCCTTATCGGTGATGAAGGAACTGAAGAATTTGAAGTTGAATTCATAGTAGATTCATGCCCTGTTGGATGGGAATTCCAGTATCTAGTACACTGGAAAGGGTATGACAAGTCAGACCAAACTTGGGAGCCAGCCTCAGCCTTGAAGAACGCGCAGGGAGTGATTAAAAATTTTCACGAAACTAAGCCGGCCGCGCCGAGACGCTTACAGATGACCCAGGAAGCCTTTGATGGGCTGTTCCAACCCTGCATAAACTATACCAATGGCTCTACTGTGCCTCCTCATCTGGAATCTGAGGAATAGAAGGGGGGTGATGTTACAAACCATACTCTTTTCACTACTGTTCGCAACACAGACACCCCTAGCTCTCAGTACCACTTCTACCATACTTATATATACACCTTATACATACCCTAATACCCCCAGAATGCTGCACTTCACACTTTAGAAAACCCCCCAAAACAGGGTTCATAGTTAAGTTCGTACACTTTGTGGAGTTCGTAATTAGGTTCGTAATTAGGTAGTAATTTTTCCATGCTATATTCATAGTGAAGTTCATAATTAGGTTCATAATTTAGTAGTACACAGCCACTCCATGCTTGGAACACCTTTCATAGTGAAGTTCATAATTAGGTTCATAATTTAGTAGTACACAGCCACTCCATGCTTGGAACACCTTGTAACTACGTCAGTACATGTGTTCCCCTCATGTAGAGTACACCCCCTAGCACGGACCATGTACTAGAGGTATATAAACCTGAATATATCCAACAGAACAAGCTAGTCTTGTTCTCGTTGGATTCCCTCAGACGATGACTACCCTCCTTCATCCTTGTATTTAGTGTTCGGTGTGCCAGACGCTGTATAGCTGTCTTAGGTTCCCTTCAGATTCCTTGCACATAATACATCCTCCCCATGAAGTGCAGATGTTCTGCACAAGTCGGATCTCATTCTTGGGTATTGATACTAGCCCCATCATCAATGATTGGAGGCACTTTGCAGCTATTGGTCAAGTTAAAAGTTCTGTCTTGACATCCAAGGTCTTTGGCCTTCTGGCTAAGCAGGCAGCAACCGTCTTTTGTAATAAAAAATGCTCAGTACTTTGTTCTTGCATTCACTTTTTCAAGATAAACTTCACTCTGGTATTCTTTGACCAGGGAGGGTGGACAACCATATATAGACACACAATAACCACCC
>JBBPPY010000909.1:0-14990 GCA_038092195.1 Leccinum barrowsii | reverse complement strand
CCCTTCTGCCATTGCCTCGCGCGGAAAGCCGGCGGAGGAGGAAGAGGGAGTGGCGGAGGGATGGTTTCCGTTACCCAGGGGAAGCGTTGGTGGAGTCGACGGGCGCGAGCTCTCGTTTGCGATTGCCAACAGCTGGAAATAGTTGGTTGCTCGGATGTAGGAAGTGCCATCTCCACGGCGGCGGCGGTGGCGGCGCACGTCTTCTGCGTTGTCGTCGTCCCCATCCCCGCCTTCGACGTCGGACCCGCGGACCTCCTCCTCCTCGTCAACGCGGTGCGTGTCACGTCTGAACCCCGATGGGAGCGGTCGGTGGCAGAACGGACAGGATGAGCCCGCGTTGAAGTGAGGAAGGGAATCATGCACGCCTTGATGCCGCACCACGCTGGATGACTTGTGGTAATGGATCGACAGGGCGTGCGACGTGGGGTTGTATAGGACGACTTGGTTCGAGGCGTGCAGAATGGGGTGCCATTCGGGTTCGACGGGTGGGGGTGAACCTGCGGGAGACAGGGTTATTAGGGCTTGGTTCGGGGAGGGAGGTGAGCTTTCTTCGAACATGGGTGTCGTGCGGCGTGGGTGAGTCGTATGGCCACTGCGCTTTCGAATGAGTGGCTCAATTGACGAGTGGAGTAAGTACTTCTGATCTCCGAAAAAGGAAATGGTATCGTGCTCTGCGCCTCAACTTTTCTCCTCGACTTGTCGCTGTGGAACGCGCTGTGGAGAGCATCAGAACTTGAACCGAGTGGTTTAGTAGGTGGTTCTAGTACCCGGAGCGCAGTCTGCACAGATGCTCAAAGCCACCGAAAACAGTTACAGCCTGTATCACAATCACCCTCTGCCTACCATCCACCCGAGGGCCTTATCTCCGTGACTAAGCCCCTTCAACAATTGACGTGGATCATCCGACGCATCTTACCGTGTCGGCGGTGTGCGAGAACAGAAACACGTGATGGGATCATTGCGTGCCAAACGTCGCACCCTCAAGATCTGGGGAGACCAGGGTCCAAACGCATTGCGCCCCCCAGCTTCCTCACTCCAAACAGCGCCGCTCATTTCGCTCTCTATACACCACAGGCGCACACGCCTGATGCATTATCGCCGGTGATATGCGTCATATGACTCCTCGTGGTACACTGATCAGTAAACTCCTGACACTCGTTCGCAGGATGGACCTGCACTGGGTTGTTCTGCTGCGGTCTCTAGCACGCTTTTGACCCCGCATTGATCGGGATGATCGCCACGTTTCTTGTCATTTTCCTGTCGAGCTCGTTTGTCATACGTACGTCGCTCTTAAGAAAGGATACGTGCGTATCATGATCGAGACGCGTTCAAGTTGCTCCACGGGACTCGTTTTCTCGCATCGCTTTCCTCTTGACTTTTGGGTCTCCGCCCTGCGCATACACGCACTGTACCTGATCCGAATCTTGGCTCGATGATCGATATCTTCAATTTTGAGTCGCCAAAGAACCACGTCTCCCTCGCGCATCATTCCGTTAGCTTGGGTGTTTCAAGCGCACATCAATGCACCGGCGCGCCGGTTACAAAATTAACACCGCTGATGACATCGATATTATCATCCCAGCTGCGCCAAGCTGTGGAGATATATGAAAGGTAACAATTGTCGCCGGCGTTTGACCGCACGTGGTCATGGCATAGACAAGGACAGTACTTCCAGGCACGGCTCTTGAGCCAGCGGAACCGCTAAGCTAAGCTTAACGACATTAAGTGCACGTTGAAACTGGGGTCGTTTCATGTTTCATGTGCTGCCAGGGGTTAGACTCTCCATTCACCTGGAGTGGCGATTGAACAGCGCCACAACGAGGTCCAGACAAGGGGCAATACATCTCTCTTGAAACACGAGCAGTACTTGTTCATCACTCGTTGATCCTTTATCGAAACAGCCTGCTCTCGAGACGGAAGTATACTGCTGTGCCTACTGCCGGCGTGCGCGATCCGGTGCGTGGACTCGGAGCATGTACTACAACGGGGAGATAAGCTCACCAGAGTTGGATGTATGCGCGTAATCATGACCATCGACCAGCGATTTTGATGGGATGATTCGGATGGCACGTCCTGTCGTCTAGTCAACTCGTACGCCCCAACAAACGCCGCGGGTGAAATTACAGTAAATTATTTAAAAATCGTCGCAGCTCCAGTTTGAGCCTCCTTCTGATCCAAGACGCCGCCTTCCCCGGCGTGTCGATACTTTAATGCCTGTCAGTCATCGAATCTTACCACCACATCTTTCCCTCTGACTCACTTTGCGTCCGTTGCGTTCCCCCCGACGTAAAGGTGAGCAAACGTCCAGCAGTAACTCCGAGGGGTTGTTCCCTTATTTATTCCACCGTGTCCCGTCCACCCACTCGCCCGCCCCCTCATAGCAAAGGAGAGAACCCATGCACACGCTATTCAGACAGTGTCCGATGGTCCTGCAGTCACCAGAGTGCTCTGGCCTAGTCACATCGCCATCGCCATCGCCCCGTCTAGGTGAGCACACGACCTCAAACAAACAACTTTGGCCACTCACCTTTTATTTACCAGAGGTCGCTCTCAGACGAGGAGGCGTCCATACGCCCGCTAGCTCTTCGTCCTCAATCACCCAGCCGTCGTCTTTGGCCGATCCACCACGCTCCGCATCCAACGAGTCCCTCCCCCAAACATCTGCCCCTCGTCCCCAACCATCCCGATGGAATCTGTCCATATCACGGCCAAGCAACACGCCCAAGTCGAGTTCGAGAGACAGATGCCGCGATGAAACAGTCGAGCCATACGACGCCAAGCGAATCCGTCCAGATGACTCCGCCCTGTATCATGGCGACTCACCAATCAGGAGACCCAAAACAATCTGGTCGACCGACGACTCCTTCCTTCCGCGCGCCAAACCCCCACCCCCGCTCAAACGCATCTCCCACGAGCGAACGCGTTCCGCGGCCAACATACGCACTCCAGAACATCCATCGTTGCCCGGCCGATCGTCCTCCCGCGCGTCTTCAAAGCGTTCGAAACCGTCCACCGAGCACATCCGTCCCTGGAGTCCGAGTTTGGATATGCCGATTCTCGATATATCTAGCGAGCACAACAATCCCGTTGCTGACTCAGACGACGAGCAGCACGCGTTCGCGCGGTCCGCTAACCGAATGACGGTTGTCTCGGAAATGTCCGAAGTTTCGGAGATCTGCTTCTCTCCGGCCGAGTTCCCATCTAGCTGGAAATGGATGCCTCCGTCCGACTGGGCTGGGCCATCAACAAGCAATTCGATAGGCGAGGAGGCGAGAGAGAAGTCGAAATCGACGGATACTAGACAAGGGTCTCCTGGCGAAAAGAGTCCCCAGAGCACCGCAAAGGAGCTTAGTTTCCAAGTTTTGGCACGTCTCAACCATGCCCCGTCTCGCAAGAAACTGAGGCCAGACAGCTCGGCGGTCGTCGAGGAGGGAGGTAGCACTGACAGCTGCGGTGGCCATCCGGCGTCAAAAGTGCTCAAGGTCAAGTGCTACGAGCGCAACGGTTGGCAAGAGAAGCGCATGGCTGACGTCATTCCGATCCTGAGGAAACTCAAGTCAAAATAGCTTCGAGTGCGGGGACTGAGATCGCGAGACACGCGGTCATGTTTATCCTTTTTTTTTTTTCTTTCTTTTTCTCATTTCTTCCTCGTGGGCTCAAGGGAATGCCATTGTATATAGAGTAACCCTTTTCCCTTCTCTCTAGTTTGCGACATGTCGAGCTGATGCCATAGTTTTTATCAGAAGGTTCCCGGCTACTCGCAATTTTGCACGCCTCTACTTATTGACCGTTTGTTCGATTATAATGTGATTGCGCAGTGTATTACATGAAGCATAGATACGTCAACCGTTTTGCATTTTACGCGCCACCGTGCTTGTGCCAGGGCATCGATCCGCAGCGCACTCACAGCCTTTTTGAGTGGCGAAGGCGGCTGAGAAGCCATTGAATTGTTTCCTGCCGTAAACAGTTATGTCACGGGAGCAGATGGGCTGGCCGACAAAAGCAGTGTCAGAGTCTGAGCACAGCAATCGCGCCCCCGCCAGCACGGCCAAGTAAGATTTTTACTGCGCAGTCGGGAGGCGCGACCAATACAATGCAACATTGCGTTCATTTAATGACGGGATTAGCGAGGACCGTTGCTGCGGCGGCGTGTGCGAAATGGAGCGGTTATCCAAGTTGTGTCGGCTACATTGTCTTCTAGTGGGGAACGTGGGGAGTTCATTGCGCAGTAGGGAGACGTGATCATCGAAGACGGTATTAGCTGGGGGCCGTAAACCCGCAGCGATCGGGAGGTTAGTGGAATGGAAGAAAGGGTTGGGCATGGGACGATGTATGTACTTGTCTTCGAAGTTCTCAGTCTAGAGTAGTGTGGAACGTGGTATACTGCGCAATCGGGAGATGCGACCAATAGACAGGACCGGATTAGTGGAAGGGCCATTGGGACGTTTATGAAATCAAGTATGGGGTTGAGTTTGAGAGTCGTGTCCGGTTATCGTACTCCAGTGAGACGAGGATGAATTCAAAGAATGGAATAAAAGGAACAGAAAAAGGGGGAGGGGGGAGGGGGAGTTATATTGGTCTGACAGCAGCAGGAGGGGAGAGGGATTGTTGGATGAATTGGGAGATGGAGGGACAGGGGTGACAGGGAGGAGAGGGGGGGAGCGGGAAACATGCGAGCAAGCCGGACACGTCTCCGACCCCGGACCTACGCTAAACCATAATGAGCCAAAACTGCACCCCTTGCGCTCCCTGAGTACTGAGTTAGGCTAAGTCAGTCAAAATTCTTTGTGGCCAGTTCCTGACACCCAGGCCAAGCTAATCAGAGCACCCAAAAAGGAATAGAACCTTGAATCTCTCAGCTGCTTTAAATTAGTGGTCACGTTACGAGACTGCTTTGTATTTTTGTACACGGCGATCACCGTGGGTTGGGGTGCATACGGGTGGGTAAGATGGCCCTTTTTTGCGAATGATCGAGGGAGTACGCGACGGCGGTGGGTGATACCAATAAATTGAGGCCAATGAAAGGCCAGTCGAGACCCCCTATCCGGCTTGCTGTAGGCCCAAAATTTGCACGCGCCCCGTGGTCGGGGTGCAATAGAAGAGGAAGCCCAAAGGAAGCCTGTTAGGGAATGGCAGGAGGTCGCCGCCGTCAGTGGGTGTTTGGGTAAAAATGACAGATACTCAAAGACACCGAATATCGGTGAAAAGGGGAAAGTGGACTCGATCGCGGCAATGGGCCGACGCAGTGCCGGAGTGGTGAGAAGGGAGTTCCACGTGAATGTCTAGCAAAAAAAAATGCCTCTGCTGTAGAAGCATGCACGTGTAGGCGGCTCGTTGTCTTCTTTTTTTTCTAATCATCGCGAAGGACGAGTCGGCGGGGAAGTAAACATGTTACATAATCATCAACTCCCTACGACGGATCAAACGTCCTTCGCAAATTGCCGCCGACTGCGATTTTTGCGCTCACGAAATCGCCGCAGATCCTATTGTTCTTTGCCATCGAGTCATGCAACAACGTGTGGTGCCCTACAGATAACGAAATACAGAGGTGTCGCGGCGCCGGTGTGGGACCACCATCATGATCCTGCGCACTGTTGCCCGTTACGGTTGCCCTCGGACTCGCCCCGTCGTCGTACAACGTGGTAAATACAACAACAAAAAGGTCTTTGCATCTGCGACCATATGAACAAATTCGTACGTGTTTTCGGGGTTAACAAACCAATTCAGTACTAAATCGGACACTTGCCTGAAAATGGTATGCCTTGTTTTCCTTCACCGTGTAGGCGAACATCGGGACACGATCGCTTGGGACTGAAAAACAACATCACTCGGTGTAGCTCATCTCATGAACTATACAGACGTTACGCATGGGAGGCTATGTCGATAGCTCCCCGGTAGCTTCGGGAGACTTCGGCTACATGACCGCTCCCACCCGTTAGCGCCGTTCCTCAGATGCTGTGCCGCAAAAGCGGTGTGATGCTGGGACCCGAACGTCATTCTGCGCCTCCTCCCCGAGTTACGGATACATTCCGCGCCCCAATGAGCTCATCGTCATTAACCAGCGGACCGGGCAGCTCACACTTCCCCCCGTTGGCGGTGAGGGCATCACAGCCTTGTCTGCGTTCTCCACGAGTGCCTGCGCTCCGTAGCACCCTGCACCAGTGCGTCCCTTTCAAATTAGACTCCGCGAGTCTCATTGACGGGTGTGTTTGCGTTATGCACTGGAAACGTAGCCTGCTAAATTAGACCCTCCGTCTGATCTGCACATTCCATCATCCTTTCCCCCGTTGGTCAAAGCGTGCTCCGGAAGAGATACCCGATTATTTAAAACTTGATGACTTCGCTCCGCGATCTTGTCCCCTGCCTAGCATCCACACTCATCATGTCGTCCTTTCCAGAGTGAGTATTCACTGTCGTCAATGTAGCTTGAACATGCTAAACTCCTATCCAGCGCATACAATTATCCCGACCAAAATGCAATGTATCACGAAGGCGATTCGGGATTGCCAAACACGCGACAAGCTGGCTCCACGGAACACTCCTGGCCATTGATTGTCCCAGCTGGCGATCAGGGATACTCTCAATCACATCAATACAATCAATTGGATCCGGCTGGAACTTTACCAGGATCTCACGACGCAGAGGTTTGTTCGTGCCACAGCTTTGCAAACGCCACAATTGACTTTTTCCCTCTCCCCGACCTCCAGGACGTGAATTACACCTTGCATCAACCTCCTCACTACGACTCTTTGCCGACCACCTCGTCAGGTCAACACACTTCTGGGACCTACGCCACAAATCCCAATGTGGGTCCGCTCTTCCCTATGGCGCTACACCATCCGACGATTCCCCTTGACCTTTAGGACCTGAATCCTTATCTTTATCAATACCCTCAAACTGGTTATGGGAATTTTCAGCATCAGCCCGGTTACGCTCCTTACCACTCGGTTTACGACTATTCTCAACCACCTCTTACGAGCGGGGAACATCAGACGAATGGCGAGTTTGTGGTCTATACACCTCAAACGTATCAAGACCCCCCAGCAAACGTCTATCCATACATACCATCGACACAGCAGCACTCGCTGGGTCGCAGTGGTACTCTATACCAGACAGACACCAGGGTCGCAGGGCCCCCCGCTGAAAGCTCGCTGGATGGGGCTATGGGTCGCTCACCGAGGCTTGAATTCCCCGCCCAGCACAGCCACCCATCACCTGTGGCGAGTATGGCAACGTCCTCGAGCCATACGCCCGCCCATAGTCCAAGCCGTTCTCCAGACAGGAGGCGACTGCTACCATTGTCCGCAGACGATGATCCGCAGGTTAGTGTTGTGCCCCAATTTCTCTCGCCACAGTTTAGCTGACACAGAAGTAGACAGGACGGAGGGTGGCTCCTCGCTATGATGGAGCGGAGTCTACAGCATCGGGGTCGCACAATCGTAGCCGCAGCAACTCCATTGTCCCTGGTCGCGGACGATTGATTCCACAGGAGAAATATACGACGAGCAGCATCACGGCGTCGGAGCAGCATCCATACATCACCTTCAATCTGGAGAATCCAGAGCAGATTGGGATCCCGATCATCGACATCCTGAATAAAAGTGACAGCTTTGCTCGCATTGGGGACCGCACACAGGCTTTCAGTCATATGGGGAAAAAGACTTTCACACTTCGTATTCAGGTGAGGTCGTTGGCTCGAGCGGTGGTTTTCTCTCTGGCTAACCGTTTGAACGACTGGGATTTTAGTGGCCTGGGTACAAGAGTTGGTCCAAGACGATTGCAGCCTTGGATTGGACGAAAGACCGCTCCCCAATCCCGCGTGTGAAACTTGCAGAGGCAGTTGCAACAGCAATTCGGGATCTGTTCGAGGTCAGTCATAATTTGGTTCTCAGCAGCTGTATGTATACTGATATCCTCTGTCGCTTAGAAATACCACGACCAGCCGTACGATGCGGACCATGCGCAATGGAACGTCGGACCCAATGGCATCAGACTCGAGGAAGTCTGTCTCGTCTCGCTGCACCATGTCTCCAGGGGAAGTTGGCAACCTGGACTTTGTTTGATTGGACCTCGTCCTTGATGCTCCCCCATGGAACTACTGTCGCTCGCCCTTCTGCCTCTTGCCTGGTTCTGTTCTGTTCTGTTCTGCACAGCAGACTCGGCTAGTACTTGACCCATACGATCAATCTCGTTTTGATTTTTCCGTTGTTTATTTCGATAATCGAAACAAACCATTAATCTCTTAGTTCTCGTATTAAAGGTAAGGCGTATGTTCTTCCATTTGTTACCTTGCTCACGACAAGTCCCCCCAACAGTTGTCCTGCGCCACACTCGAAGTGTCAGCGGCGGGTTCAATTGACTGCCGATATCCAACTCTCGGAACATTTGGTGGACCGCGTCAATTTAAGGATTCTGTTGTAGAATATTTGATCTCATCATCCCCGAGCACAGGTGTCGAAGCGGAGCCACCTGGTGTGGCTCATTCTCGCCATCTACAGTTGACATGTCACGGATACTGTGGCCACCTTATACCTTTTCTTCTTTCTTTCATCATCGGATATTCGTGTACATATACTTATCATGGATATGTATTGGATTAGATGTGTATGCTTTTCACCTCCCGGCAGGAGTTGTGTTACTTGAAACGTGTTGTTGCAAGGCTATGATCGCGGAGTTTACTCGGCATCGCTGATCGACGCGGAGCCAGCCATCCGGCGGGTGTCCCGCGTCCGAACCTGCGCATTCTTCAGATCGTTCATCGATCATACGCTTATTTTGTGCTCGATGGCACAGTCGACCGACGGTGGCCCACCGCAGCCCGAGATCCCATTAACGGAGACTGGGCCAAGTTGGCACGGACCCGGGCCGGCCCTCTCGTTCGCCCTCACCCACCTGCCGTCGTCCGTTCCCAAGTTCGGTCCAAGAGTGGGCCGGATCACCCTCGTGCGCGATGGTTCAGACGCATCTTCGTCCCCGGCTACCACCGACTCCGAGATCATAGTGGACACGCCCAACGTCCATGTCAGTACCTCCCGCGGCGTCGTGCCTCATCTCTCGCGCGATCATACCAACGGATCGGATGCGATCCAGTGGATAAACGTCCCGTTCGAGTCGTTGTGAGTCGTCCGTCTGCCTTTGTTCCGTCACACATTCATTCATTCCACCTGCTGCACTACTAGTTTGGAGCAAGTTCCACCGGTCCCGACCTTGCAGGGCGGCCCACATCCGTTGCACGCGTTCCTGGGGTTCGACAAAGATCGGCATATCACGTCCCTCTGCCTTCGCGATCCTCTCGATACGCGGGAGATGCCGCCCAACGGCAACACACACGTCTCCGCCAACTGCATCAGGGGCGTCAAGAAGGTCTGGCTTCCATCCATCCTCACATCCTCTGGTCGTCTGATGTGGTGGCGTTGGCGATATCCTTAATCATCATCTCCTTTCTTTATACAACGATAAATAATCGGGCGGGCGTAACAAAATAACTAGGTGACGCTGTCCGACTGGCGCACGTATGTCTACAAGACACGACCAGACGTCGTTTTCGCGCTCACCGACACGCCGTTCACTTCACTGCCGTACTCTCAAAAGCGCATCACGAAGAGCATCGAGCGAAGTACGGCGTGGCTCGCAGATCTACTTCGACCGCTCCCCGCCACTGCGCCTCGTTCGTCGGATGAACCACCGCCACCTGTGTCTAGACTGTCTTACCACCCGCTCAATGTCTTTGTTCAAATGGCAGGTGGAACCTCCATCCCCGCGCGCGAAGCGTTCGCTTACACCCTCCGCGAAACGCTGCACGGTCCTGAAGCAGACGTTGTCAAGCCCCTCCGATCTCTCGATGAAGGCGTCGCCGGCTATGCCTTTGACCTCGTTGTCCTGCGCGGCCTCAAACCGAGCCACAATGTTCCGCAGCACCAGAGCCTCCCCGGCGGCCTCCTCAGACTGGAGGAAGGCGCTCTAGATGTGCTGCAGCACTCCGAGTCCATCGCAGAAGCACCGACCCCGACACCGCCCCAGGCGTCAAGCATTTTGTCCATAGCCACTGCCGAACTGACGTCATTAGCTCCGCCACCCGACATCGTGTCCCTGCTCAAGGCATCCCTCGGGGAGCTCCCGCAGCACAAACCGCGCCTCGTGACGGGCGTGCGGTCGCCACATGAGATGCTTCGCCTTGTGCGCGACGTGGGAGTGGACCTGTTCGACGTTGGGTGGGCGATGCACTTTGCCCACCTTGGAGTCGCTCTGGACTTTATTTTTCCCGCGCCGCCGCCCCTTGCGAGCGATGACGGGGCAGGGGAATATGAGGCGCGGCGACGGCGCCTTGGGCATAATCTGTACGACGCGGTCTGCGCTCGTCAGTTCGTGCGCCTCGCGGACATGCTCGCGGGTGCGGGCGAGAGCGAACGTTTAGATGGTGTCATCAAAGCGGCGCGACAAGTCTGTCTATGCATCACATGTTCGCCATGCTCACCGCCCACGCATATCCTGCACAGCGCCCTTGACCGGGACTCGTATACCATCGCCGGAGCGAGCGAGAAAGAGGTGGTGCGGTACGAGAAGCCGTTTACGCGGGCGTATATCCATCACTTGCTTCAGACGCACGAAATGTCTGCACACACGTACCTCGTTGCGCACAACCTGGCAGTTGTTTCGGCGTTCTTGGCTGGCGTTCGCGAGGTGTGCGGAGAGGCAGGGGGGAGCGCTCTGTTTACACTCGAAGTGGAGAGGTTTAGTAATGCGTATGATGAGAGTGGAGGGTTGTTTTTGGATGCGAGGAAGGATTGGGAGTATGTCGATAGGGCGAGGGGGAAAGGGAGGCTCTCCAGGGAGAGGGAAAAGCAAAAAGAATGACCAAGACGGTTGATGACGCGATACCATCAGCGAGGAATAGAAATTCATCTACACTTCCAAATCTTATATACCCACTGGGAGGTTCCGTGCTTCTAGAAGGCGACTATTACTCACACGAGCTGGAATATCGCGGTGACCAAGTAGGGGGAAATTGTAAGTCAAGTATTGGCTATGACAATTATAATTCTATGCAATGCAACATCTCTATCCCTTGAAAAAAAGAGTTCAGCGGGGCTGGTTCGATGAGAGATGAACGACACGAATTTACCTTTGATACCTTGCAAAGGTCAATTGCACTAGTGGTTTGCCTCCCTCGCGATCTGTGCTGCGTATGGGTTCTTGGGATCCTTGGCGTATGCTTCCGCTGCAGGCAGGGGTGAATATCGAGCGTAAAAAAAGGGGGAAGTGGGACGTACAACGAACACCGAGCTCCTGCATCTTGTGGACTAGGTAAAAGGTGATGCCAGAGGCCAGGATGAAGGGTGCCATTGGCTTCATGACCTGTCAAGACAGACACACGAGGTCAGCGATGTATTGCAAGTCAACGGAGAGACGTACGGGGGTGTTGAATCGGCCCCTCCAGAAAAAGATGTATTGCAACATTTTTGTTGTTCGAGAACTGAAGTGAGAAGGGAATAAACCGGAACACGACTAGCTAATTCCCACGGTATGTCGCTTCCATGATCTCATCTCGCCGTCTGTTCTCGTCTACGCCTTGCAATCGAAGGAAACATCAAGCAGATCACTACGCAGCCCTCTCAATACCGAGGACGGCTACAAAGGCACAAATAAAGACGAGTTACTACCAGGTCAGATAGCGAATATTGAACATCACATCGACCCGACTTAACTTGACATTCCCAGCTGAGCAAGAAGTACCATCCAGACGCCGCCAAAGACAGCGCTTCACAATCCAAGTTTCATGCCGTGAGCGAGGCGTATGCCATCCTGGGTGACGACAGAAAACGGTGCGCCCCCGTTTACCTTTTCCTTTTCCTTCGCTGACCCTGTCCAGTCGTGAATACGATCGTTCCCTCGGCTCACCCTTCCACGCACACCATACTCCAGGACAACACCCCCAAGCGACAACCACCAGAAACTCTCAACAACACGGCTTCAATCACCCTTGGCCCACCCACCCCAGAGCCCGCCCTCGGGATCCTCATGCAGCACGACATGACAACCTCCACGAACACCCAGGGCCGCGTCCAGATCCATTCACGAACCCCTTCGTGCAGAAATCTACGGGCTACCGCCGCTCCGCCCCTGGTGCTGCTCCGAGTTCACATTCGAGTAACGCTCGCACGAATTCCCAGCCGGGTGGATTCCAGAACGCAGGCCACTCGTCCTGGACGGCGTCGAGCGCCGAGACAAGGCGTCCCTCGACATCTGACGGTCGTCCGACCCAAGACCAGGCTGCGGCAGAGAGCGGCGTAATGCGTGCGCTCGGCGCATCTGGTCTCGTTGGCGTTATCATGCTCGTCACTGCAATCGCATGTAATTCGAGACCGGCATAATATACAAGCTTACATGTATGCATAGAGGTTGAGTACCTGGTATGCGTTCCTCGCCCATTACAGTTGTACGACAAAAAGTGAAACGTATCGACTTTCAACAGGGTGTATGGAATGCCATCTCGAGGTCAAGGGTGACTTGTCCGTTGTTTTCTGGCACTGGAGGGTCGGTAATAACGATAGATGCGCTCCTCTCCTTGGGGCGGAAAATTTGACACTGGATCCAGAAATGGCGCACGTAATTGTCCCCGCGCACGCCTTCGTCCCTCGCCTGCGGGGCGTACTACAACAGGAACGCGTCCCGTATACGAATTCGGAATCCTGCGAGGAGATTTCGATTTCTTCGGCCAAAGCACCCACTTCTCGTCATCCTCGAATTCGCGGCCAGGAACACGGCAAAGGTAGTGCTCCGCAGACAGATCGTCCGGATCCACGAGCTCGTCCTCTCCACGCTAGGTCCGAAAGTGGACGCTAAGCACGTTGGCGAGGGTCTGGTAGGATGTATTGAGGTCGAAGATGTGCGCATCGTCTACGTTGATGGACACCGTGAATGGTTCGCTGTTCGTCGTCACGATCTCCTGGGCTCACGGCATGACCGTATTATATGGTATGGCGGATTCCCATCGCATGATGTTGCACGCAATACGGAAGTTGACATGAACACGCGGTTCCGCCAGTTGAAGGAGTCCGGGCTACCGCATATAGCAGCCCACTTCTCTGACAAGGCACTCCCGACACAGAACGAGACGTCCAACGACGCAGAAAACCTACGTGCAGGTCTAGTCCTAGTGACGATTGCGGTGATGACCTGACTCTTCGTTCCTACCAAGGCGTCATCAGCATGGTGAAAATAGCCTGAATCGCTTCAGGTCGTACCTACAGAAAACATCAGGCCTTCATCGGCACTGATTTCTACAGAATAGTTGGTGACTGGGACCAAGAAGCTCTTTGCAAAATTTCCTCCGATGCCCCGGTTGCCGAAGCTAACCCTCGGGGTGCGCGAACAGGATCGTTCCGTGACTGGAAAGCTGTCAATCCCGCGGATACCTCTTTCGTTGTACCGTCCGCGAAGGCCATCTGAGCAAAGTGCTCATACATCCACCCGACATTCCTAATCTGCATGAAAATCATCAGTCGTTGTTTGCAAATTCAAACCCGACCTCTTTGTTGCGGAGTCAGAACCTGTGAAAAAAAGGATACATATCGTTCTGCAGTGTGCAGTCGCGGAAAGTAGCGAAATAATCTAGGGACCAATTTGACCGGTTGCATTCGCGGGCAAAGTGCCTGTGCTCCTTTCCTCCTGGTACCAGCTTCCTGGCAGGATGGTCCACCTCGAGGAGACAATTACCCTTGGGCAAGAAGCTCTCGACCTCTGTTCACACTGCGGACACCCAAGCAAGGCAAATTGTATTGTTCCTGAACAATGTTGTCAGTGAACTCTTCCTCGGTATATGGGGCAATTACCGATCTCGATGAGGCGATTATTCTTGGACAAGAAGCACTCGATCGGCGTCCATCCGGTCACCCTGACCGCTCACAGCCTCTGTCCAACCTAACCACCTTCCTCCGTGACTGGTATACGCGTTCCAGTCAGTTAACAGATCATGAAGATCCATTCAATCTATACACTCAGCTGACACGCGCACCACAAATGTTTTCTTTGATCGACTTGACTGCTGCCAAGCCATGGGTTAATCCTGCAGAAGGTTTCTGTCTCTCCACTATTCTCCTTGATATCCCTTCGACTTCTTATTCACCATCAAGTTGCCGTCTCTCCCATCATCCTTATCCCAAACACCTACCCGTATTGAAGAAACTAGTATGCCTTTTCTATTTGTCTGCGCGACCGCCAGCCTGAGAAGGCGGTCGAAGTACTAGAACAGGGATGGGGAATGTTTTGGAACCAGATTGATCGCCTGCGCTCCCCGCTGGACGATGTCATTTCGTCTGGCCCGGCAGGTAAATCCCCTGCAGGCGAATCCACTCGGATAATTTCACTTATTCGCAATGCGATCAATCCAACTCCTTGCAATTGGGGCTTTCGGTTATCGAGAGCCGTGGCCAATGCGGAGAAGGACAAGATCACATCCATTTCTACGAGAACATGGCGGACGAATCGGGCCGTCTGGATTTTGAACAAGATGATGAATACTGTACGTACCCCTTTGGATCAATGGACTCTGGACGTGCATATCGACATGTTCCTGTGTATACTTGTCGGTATTGTTGTTATAGCGTACGTCAGGTTTTCATTGCGCGTGTTCACTTCCGACTCGGAAGCTGAATGCTGATTGACGGTACACGATCCCGCACCCGTTTCTAGTACATCGACGATGTATTACTATAAGGATGGTTCGAATATTCCTTCACTAGTAGAAACAAAAAGAAAACGAGTACACCAAAAAGGAAAGACAAAACAAGTCTCTCTGGCGGGGAATCGAACCCCGCTTTCCCGCGATCAGAGTGAAGCCACTTGACAGGCGGGTGTACTATCCGATATACTACCAGAGACGTGCTTATTGCACTTGCAAAACGTATCCTCAAGTACTACTACTCAGTCGGAGTCAGGTATGAGCTCGACCCCAACTTGAACTTTCTCACACGGAGCCCATGATGCGTGCG
>JBBPPY010000908.1:0-15000 GCA_038092195.1 Leccinum barrowsii | reverse complement strand
TATTTGTACGTATTTTGAGATATAACATTAGAGGAAGTTCCATAGAACATTAAAGAATGTGAAGGAACTTCTGAGTAATCCAAGAGAATAATTAGCCAATGGCGTAAGTCTCTCTGTGGAGTATCAGTCATCATATTGGAAATATGATGAGTAAAGCGGGTAAAAGATAACCCAGCCAATAGCATAAGAGGCTCAAGCCTATAGCATAAAGAGCTCTTATCTATGATGTCATAACGATGACTAATCTGGATAGCGAATAGAAAGTTCTAGAAAGAACTAGTAAGTGCTAGAGAGCATGGTGGAAATGGTAGTCATAGAAGAATAGAATACTACCATTCCAACATCAGCGAAGTCAGGAACCACTTCGAAGTTGGGGTCAGCCATGTTGAAATGGTGAACGAGAAAGGAGGGAGAATGAGGGAGGAAGAAAAAACAGTAATGTCTAACTATGAGTAAGGACCGTGGTTTCTGACGGAAAAAAAGAAAATGCGATGAGGCAGATCGTCTGCGACGCTGACGATGTGTATGCCAGAGCAGAGATGGAGGCGAGAAGGAAAGAGCAGAGGCAGCACTTTCCTTTCGCATAGCCGAAGAAAATGTTCTGGCACTGCCCTCGTGCCTTGCTACATAACAGAACACCACACTTGAGTGAAACTAAGACTTGTGTGAGAAAATTAGATCAGATCAGCTGCTGGTCTTTGGAGCCAAGATTCTAGTCATGAGAAGAGATCCATTGTATCTTTCTTTGAGATTCTGAGAGCAGGGCTTGCTTGCTTTAGGAACTGTTGCAGTAGTCATTTTTCACAAAACCAGGTCCATCAAACTGTCAAGGAATCATTTTAGCCATTGTAGCTATGAATACCTGTTTGGAATTGTAAAAAAAAAAAAATTGCATGCCTCATTACTGATTCTAAGCAGCACTGTGCTGGATGCATTCTGGCATGAATGCCTGCTTTGTGCAGATCTACAGGACATCCTTGTCCACATTACAAAAAAAAAGAATGAAAAGGCAGTAGATTATGATATGAAATATGTGATAGTATGGTAGTATTGAGTTGTTCATTACACTTTATGATAAATACTTAGAATGTCATTAAACACTATCATCCTGATCACTGTCAGTGGTTGATTTTTCTGTACTGCATGCATTCTTCATTGCCTGTGTATGTTCAAACTATCAAAATGAAGGAATTTAGAGGTATAGCAAGTCTTCAAAAGTAAACTACATGGTTGCCTATTTAATACAGGTTTCCTGCCAGCTCAACCATAACCATGGCTGGTAATGGCTGCTGCCAGAAAGTTCAAAAGGTTCTGGCATCAAAGTGTTCCTGTGATAAGCTTGCCTCAGCAATAGTTGTACACTATGTTGTATTTCCACACTGCAAGACATTTTTCATTATCTTAAGGTCAGAAGCTGAAAATGTGTGAAAATTCTTCACACATATATAAAGGGGGGGGAATCAAATCAGAACAATTTTATTTCTTAATCTCTTCACCAACCACCACTCACATATGCTACAGCTAGGTGTTGTGATCCTTGTAACTTAGCTAACCCCTTAGCTAACCCCCTCAGTTCCCACACAGTTCACTCCTCTTCTTCTCATATCTTATCTGCAAGTTTCCTTATCTTATTTAGACGCCCTAGCATCTATCTTATCTTCTAGGTCACATGATCTGACGTCACTCCTGATGTCATCAATGATGTCATACCCTATACCCTGCTGACTGACCACTCTCACACTCCATCATCATCAGTCAGCACTTATGTGTACAGTCAGGGCAGGCACTTCCCTCATGGTCTGTGCACCATCTAGCTAGGTATATATAGAGTAGCATATGTACTTTGATACCTCAGTCTAGTATTGTTTTCCTCTTGTCCCTTGTTCCTCCACTAAGTCCCTCTACAACTTTGTGCAGCAATCACTCGACACTATACTCTATTTACTCGATGTCTGCCTTGTTTAACAGACAAGACTACTGTGACTCTACAGCAGTAAGCACTGAGCACATATGATCCCCAACACTAACAGCTCTACCCTTATTGTTATCCTTTACTCCTTCTGAGTCCTCTTTTAGGTTCTTGTTGTTTGCTAGTCTGTTCTAGCACTCTCCAAAGTCAGTGCTTAACACTAGGATTAGAAATTTAAATGAAGCCCACAAAGCCACCATAGCACACAGACTGAGCTTGAAGGCCAGGCCTTCTGATCAGATTTGCAATGCTGCAAACAATGTTCAGACTGTCAAGGTAAAAGTCAAAATGGCAGAAGGTAAATCAATGGCTTCTGGTTTGAAATCAACCTGACTGAGGTCATAAGTGTAAGTGGGAATAATGCTGTGGCCTGGGATGAAGGCTAGAATGGGGCCTGTGAGTCCAAAGTGGAAGAGGCTTGATGAGAGGTGAGACAGCTGAGAGACAAAGAGATGAGAGTGCATGAATGATCTGAGTGACGGACAATCAAGCAGCAGCAGATAACAGCAAACAGCGAAGCATGAGACTGCCAAGACTGAATGGAAATTGAAATGGGAGGTCTATACACTGGCCTTCAAGGGCCCATGGGTCATGATATATATACAAAATAGTAAGCGAGTGGCTCAAAGGCTGAAAGAAAATGTGCATAAGGCAATGACAAGGCGTATGTGATAATGTAAAAATGTTAAGAGTCAGTGGTCGGGTCCAGGCCCACATGTGTCCTGCGCATTTATGCTACATCATCGAGCAGCTCGATGCGCAGTCGGACTGGAATCCTCCCCCTCACTTAAAATTGCAACCGTCCTCAGTTGCCTACCAACTCTGAAACCTCCTTGGCAATCCCAGCAAGGTCTTGACGATTGACAAACTCCATAACCAACAAACGAGTGAGTGAGCAAGCATGGTAAGAAACAAGATGGAAAGCGGCAAACTTAAGTTTTGAGCCCCATCAGCTTCCGCAAGTCAGTATGACCCATTCTGAGCACAGGAAACAACGACCATGGGTCCAAAGTACTGCGAGTGTTTAAAAGTCTGGTCTGGTCTGGTCTTTTGCCTTTTTTGGAAAAGACCGGACCAAGACCAAAAAGACCAATTTTTGGTCTTTTTTGGTCTTTTACTGGTCTGGTTGCAGTCCAAAACCAGTCTTTGTACACTCCAAAAATAGAACTCACTTTTAGCTTTCTACCACTATTTTTTTAATGTAAAACAGTTCACACACGACAGAGATATGATCATGTTAAGATTTGATGCAATATGGCTCTGTAGACAG
The DNA here is from genome assembly GCA_038092195.1 of Leccinum barrowsii. Taxonomy (NCBI): domain Eukaryota; kingdom Fungi; phylum Basidiomycota; class Agaricomycetes; order Boletales; family Boletaceae; genus Leccinum; species Leccinum barrowsii. The sequence continues at coordinate 11,761 of JBBPPY010000908.1, read as the reverse complement.
CTAGAAAGATCAATCAGAATGCAGTCCGCAAGTGATCGGCGGGCTTAGCGGTGGCTGTACCGAATGTGGCTAGAGCCCCTATCTAAATTTAGAGCCAATAATAACATAAATCGGTCCATATGCGGGTGAGCTATGACCAATCTCGACCTTGATGTCGATATATTGTTATCAATAGCATAACTAACTCAAAATAAATCGTAAAAATATGCAAAACTCAGGGTAAATACTTCAATATATGTACAAATAGGGGGCAACATCAGATCCATGATCATTGCATCTGGTTTTTAATCGGTCTTTTTTGGTCCAGTCCAGTCTGGTCCTCGGTCTTTCATCAGTCCTAGGACTGGACCTTTACAGCTGTTTTGGTAAATGATGGCACTCGCGCGGGAAAAAAATTGTCAATTACAGACGTAGAATTATGTAGCTACTCCTTGGGCTTCAACAACATGGTGTATCGAAAGGTCTTGCACGACCTCGAACTGGCGGTAATCCACCTCCACAAACACGAACTCCTGTCCCTCTCTGATATCCTGACATCATGCAACATCTCAAGGTGTACTTTCTATCGAATCTCAAAGCTGTGGAATGAAACTGGAGACGTTGTTCAGTACCCACAAGACAACAACCTTCGAGGACGCCCCCGCATTCTTGACCATGAAGATGTTGACTACCTCATCCAGCTCATCCACCAAAAGCCTGACTACTTCCTCGACGAGTTACTTCAACTTCTCCAAGACAACCGGTTCATCTCGGTCTACTACACCCTCATTCACAAGGAACTTGAACGTGCAGGCATGAGTTGAAAGAAGCTCCAGAAAATTGCAACCAAAAGAAATGATGATTTGCGAGCTGCTTTCATTGCCAGGATGGCACAGTAAGTCATTTACACTCTGTTGAGTTTCATACTCCATTTCAAGTCTTCTAGATATGACCCTGCGCATCTTGGCTTCATTGATGAGGTATCCAAAGACGAGCGAACTCTCTCCCGATGTTACGGACGTTCAAAGCGTGGGAAACAGGCTAGCAAGAAGCAAGTTTTCATTTGTGGCCAACGAACCTCTACATGTGCCTTTCTCACCCTTGAAGGAATCGTCTTGGGAACCGTCATTGAAGGCTCAGTAACACGGGAAAAGTTTATGGATTGGTTAGAGCATGACGTTGTGAGCTTTTTTCTGAAGATTCAATGCTACGCTAGTAGCTTACAGATCTGGATTAGCTACCAAAGTGTGAAGCATATCCAGGGCCACTCAGTGTCCTCGTCATGGACAATGCACGAATCCACCATGGAGATGAGGTTCTTCAACTGGTTGACCACTTCGGTAATTCTTTGGCATCTTTGTTCATTTTACTCGGTGCCAGCCTGATGCCATTCTAGGTGTTCGGATCGAGTATCTTCCTCCTTACTCTCCAGACCTCAATCCAGTCGAGGAAGCATTTTCAAAGATCAAACATTGGCTTTGGCATGAAAATGAGTATTACCAAGCGATCATCTTCGACATGTTAGAGGTGCTCGACATCATCACACCAGATGATGTACACGGTTATTTCATTCATGCAGGTTACTTTTAGCTTTAGCATTCGAGTTGTTCCATGCTTTCCATCCAGCAGCCTGAGGCCACCGTACAATGATACATTGAACTGTAATGTACACACAGACATGACAACACATGATTCGAAAAAGGTGCGGTTTAGGTGGAAGACCATGTTTCAACAGCATCGTGAAGGTCAGCAATTTCGCCATGCTTGAAACCCATTTCCTTCAAATCAGTAATCTTCAAGTTCACAAAACGGAGACCATGAGCCTTTCGAAACAAGTGCTTTTGAAGCTTCGCAAGGATGTCGTCAGAGAGATCGTAGCGAGCACAGAAACTTTTGATCGACATATCATCCGAACCAAGTCCTCTGTTTGATGGAAGAACAGTCTCGGCTGAGAGGTTGGCACCTGGATGTGCACCCAGGCCAGCATTTTGACTTGGTTGCATCGCTCGAGCAAGTCCAAGTCCAAGAAGATCATTGCCAAGAGAGAGATTGATAACCGGGGCGGGTGCCAAAGAAGCAGAGTTCTTGGACTCAAGGCGACGTTGAAGTACAGGGCTAAGCTTCTCCTTGATGATGTTGCCATTCTGGTTGACAGCATCAAACAGTCGGTGATTTGGTGGCTTTTCAAGGGTTGCATGTTCAGAACCCTTCATCTACATAACCATAACATACATCTTTGTTGGCAAAATAACGGAACAGACATACCATTGCAGCTGCCCAGCAATTGAGAAGCTCATGACTAAGAGCAAGATGCTCTCCCGTTTGTGTCATATAACAGTGCATCGAGGGATAGGCATTGTCTGCCTTCTTGCAGGTCCAGGTATCACGCAACAGCTGGATATTCTTGCTAATCTTGATATTGCCTGGGAGTTCGACAGGATCTGACTATGAAACAATGAATATATGCACATGGGTGAATGCAAGATCAAGATTAGCTATGTGTTTTTTGGCCCTACTCTTCTCCTTGCTGTTTCCACCGGTGCTCTCAGGGTCATTCTCATCAGTTGCAGCTGTGGTATTGAGTTCTGCACTCGCTTTCTGGCAAACATTGAGGTTGACAGTTGGAGTCAAAGAGGATAACTTGTCAATTTGAGAGCTAAGTGTCTTGAAGTTCTCATCAGAGGATAGAGGCAGTCCAGGCTTTGGGAGGACACGGGGGATGTAGAACGACACGTCGTAGTCGGCTAGGTTAGTTTGCTTCTTCGGAGCAAGCACCTGGTCGATCTTTGCAAAGATCTGAGCTTTGAGCGTGTCCCAGGGTTCATTGCCATGTTGGAACTCAATTGAAGCACTCTTTGGTTTGTGTTTGCTTGCTGCTTTCTTCATGTCCGATGCAGAGAAGAGATGCAAGATGAACATAACGGCCTTGGTTGTCACCTTAGTAGCAGGTGGTGCGGCAACTGTAGTGCATATATGCTGGTTCAGCATGCTCATTACCACAGTCTGTGCAATAAACTTGGCTTGCCTGTACATTTTCTCTTCTTACCATCACGGTTGGGTGTGTTATCCTGAGGAGGAGTTTGTGGACGTGAAGCCGGGGCATCTTCTTGCTCCTCAGCTGACTGCTGAGACTCCGGTTGTGCTTTATGGATCAGTACGGCAGCCCGGGCCTCATCATCAGAAGTGTCGTAGATGTCGTCCTCCATTTGCAAGTATATGTTGTCTTGGGACATGTTCACGGTTGGGGTTGAACATTGAACATTGAATGTTGAACGAGTACTATTTCTTATCTTATCACACATGGTAGCTACCACTCATAATTGACATTTTTTTTCCCACGTGAGTGCCATCATTTACCAAAACGGCTGTACACACTAAGTACCGCAGGCAGCACTTGGCATTGGATTCCGCTTTGATTTTGCAGTTCTGGACAAGGACAAGCAATAGTGTTTACAGGTCCGGTCCTAAGACCAATGAAAAACCAATTTCTAACCGAACCAAACCAATAAAGACCGGTCTTGATTGGACCGGTCTTTCTTGGTTTTGATTTACATCAGTCTTGGTCTTTTGGGCGGACCAATGTTAGCCCCTATTAGGTAGTATATTGACCAATTTATCCTGATTTTCCCACATTTTTACAATTTTATTTGAGATAGTTATGATAATTTCTCAAAATACTTTCTCCAAAATGACATATCACTCGAGATCAGCCATATCTTGGCTGCATATGGGCAGATTTACATAATTCTTGACAGATATTAAAGCCACATGACCTGGCCACCTTCAGTACAGCCACCCCTAAGTGCAGATTCCACGCTATTCTATTCTCAGAAATAGGTTTTCTCAGTAGATATACTCGAGAATGACATGCATTCTTAAATCAATCATATCTCGACGACCCCAAACCAATTTGGATGAAAAAAATATGGGCTGGAAGCCAGGAATCGGTAGTAAGTTTCAAACCCCTGACAACCAGTCAATAACCGTAACCGGACCAGCAAACGACTGACAAAGACCAAGAAATCAGTTTTTTGCAGTCTTGGTCCAGTTTTTCTATATTAGGAAATTCCCAGGACCTGTCTCGGTCTCGGTCTTGCCCAAATAAGGCAAAAGACTGGACTGGACCGGACCTTAAAGCACTAACAAGCAATCCTGGTGGAAAGTTGTGGTCCTTGATGGAGTGGGTGAACTGTTGCTCGAACTCAGTGACTGATGCAAAGTGACTGTGGAGGATATGCTCACTGGCATGCATCACTGTGAGAATGCCCGGTAGATTTGCACATTGTGACTCGATTGGCCCAGAAAACCTACAAAACAAGAGTCAGCCACTGTGATATCGCCATTGCATGCCTCAATGAGGGGGTCATGGATGGTGCAATGAGATCTCTTGATAACCCCATTGGCTCTGGAGTTATATGTGGAGATGCATATGTGCCAAATGTGATATTTCTCCACAAGCCAGTCGAGGGCAGCAACAAAAGGGGTTCCATTGTCCATGACAATCTCCTCGAGTCCTCCCCATCTGCACAGAATCTCCTCAAAGATGAATGCTCCGAGTGTTCTTCCAGTTTCTCTCTTAAGTTTCCTCCACTCTGGCTATCCAGTAAGAAAACAGCAAACTTGAACGATGTAGGCATACCCTTGCACAGCCCGCATGTACATAAAAAAGTCCATGTATACCTTGTGAAAGAGAGGCACAGGTGCAGCGATGGTGGGGGTAGGAGAACCTTCTCGACAGTGCGTGCCTGGCACTGATGGCACATCTTGACGTACCAAGCCACATCATCATTGAGAGTTGGCTGCCAGAACTGGTTGGTGATGGTTTTTCTCATAGGGTAGAAGCCCTTTAAAGAAGTTATACAACTTCTTTGTGTGCAGCCGAGGGGTTCAAGGGAATGAAGAGGAATAAAAGGGAAGTAGATCTCTAGTAGAAACTTACTAGGAATGTATGAATAGATGCTATGAAGTAACTTGAGAGTTATTGAGAGTTGCTGATGAGCATATAAGAAAGAACTTGTGTGTAAAATGAGTTAATTAGAAGGGATGTCAGAGTCCCTCTTATATACTACATGACTGTTTGTACATGTTATGGTATATAGCATGTGGTGGAATATTATGTAAGAATTCTAGCCAATAGCATATAAGACTCTATACATGATATGTAAGCACTGAGTCATGTTTGAGTCATAAACACAACATATGAGTCATGATCAATAAGCTGATCAGTAAGCAAAGCAATAGGATATGAGTCATCATAGAAAATGAAAGGTAAGTTCTAGACTGATGACTAAACAATCTAACTCTGATTGTTTCAACACTCCTCCTCATTGAGATGATGATCACAATGGTTTAGATCTTGGGTGGATAGTTGGTAAGACCAAGGTGTAAAAAACCAAGTTGAAACTTGTTGAAAGTAACATTTTTCGTAAAGAATCTGCTCATTGATCTTGAGTAGGAACATAGAACAATTCAAGTTGTTTATGTTCTTGAACTGCTTCACGAATATAGTGATATTTAATCACTATATGTTTTGAACGTCCTTCTTGAGCCGGATTTTCAGCTAAAAACATGGTTCCTTGATTATCACAGTTAAGTGGTAAAGGATGTCTGATCTCATGATCTATCTCTTTAAAGAGATTGCAAATCCAGACTAATTGTCTCACTGCTTCAGTCATGGCAATATACTCTGCTTTTGTGGAAGATAAGACAACAACTTTTTGACATCTTGAATACCAGGAAACGATAGTGTCTGCGAGGAAGATACAATAGCCAGTTGTAGATCGTCTTGTTTCAAGGTCACCAGCCTAATCAGTATCACAATATGTGGTGAAACTTGCATCTCTTGCTAATCCATTATATGTGATACACACATATTTGGTATTGAAGGTAACCTCTATCCAATAAAGACTATGGCACCTCAACAAGGGGACAAGGACTTTAGGAGGGGGAATGTGTAGGTTAGAGGGAATCCAACCAGAACAAGACTGGCTTGTTCGGTTGCTGCATTCAAGTATTTATACTACTGACATGTATGCACAGACCAGCTTAGGGCCGGTCTGGATAAGCAGTGCTAATCTAATAAGGTAAGAGCTTACTGAGTGCTACCAAGATAAGTCATGTGACCAATGGCTGTCAGGTCACGTGACTTGAGAAAGTAAAAAGTGAAAGACGAAGGTAAAATCTTGTGTAAGTGGTCATGTGATGCTGACTAAGCAGGTCACATGACTTTCAAAGAGTGGAAAATGAAGAGGTTTGTAACAGGTATAAGCAAGGTATTGAACAATGTAAAGTTCTCAATTGAGGTGATCCTCAAAAGAATTTGCGGAAAATTGTGACATCTTGATTACAGCATAAGCCAAGTCTGGGTGTGTTTCAAGCATGATATAAAGAAGAGATCTGATTACTGATTGGTATTGAGATCTTCATTTAGGAGGTTCTTTTGCTTCATTAGGACTTGGATTATATCCAGAAGGAAGTGGTGTATGAGCATGTTTACAATTCTCTAGCTGGAATTGCTCAATGACTTTCTCATCATAGGTACATTGATCAAGTCTCAGAGTTCATTTCTTTCAATCTCTGGTAATACACATGCCAAGATATTCTGTAGCATTGCCAAGTATCTGTGATTCCCAGAAATCTGTGAAAGTCTTCATGTGACTATCAATGAGTTTGAGGTTGGAACCCATAAAAAGAGCATTTTCAATGTAAACTATGAAGATGATCTTGTTTAGACACCAGGATCTGATGTCATACATTTAAATCCCATTTCCTGAAGGGATTTATGTAGAGCTTTATTCCATTCAATGGCAGCTTGTTTAAGTCCATAAATGGATTTTTGTAAGCGACAGACTTTTGTTTCTTTGCCTTTTTTGATAAAACCTTCTGGTTGTACCATATAGAGCTCCTCATTGTCGTCAAGTTCTCTGAAGAAAAAGGCTGTCTTGATGTCTCAGGCTTTGATCTCCCGGTCTTCAAGGGTTGCTAGAGCTAGGAGAAGCCTGACGGTTTCAAACCATGCAATGAGGGAAAAAGTTTCTTCAAAATCTATTCTGTAGATTTGTGTAAAGCCTTTTGCAACAAATCAAGCTTTCTTGGGTTTACGATCTGGAGGTAAATCTGCTAATACTCAACATTTTGGTCTTTGAGAGATTTCATTTCTTCTTCCATAGCTTTCTGCCAATCCTTTTGATCTGCTGGTGTCATCTTTTTGACATCTCAGTAATGTACCAGTTAGTGATTGAAGGCCCAGTCTAGTCCGGTTTTCTGGCCTTTTTTGAATGCAACTGGGACCGGACTGGTTGCCAGAATATCCAGATTGTCAAAAAACCAGACCAGGACCAATGAAAACCAGTAAAATCAGTCTTTATCGGTCTTTTGCCAGTCCGGTTGTGGTTTTTAACCAGTTTTTGAGATGCTCAAAATTAGTATCTACTGCTAGGCATCCCTCCAATTGGAAGGATGCTGCTTTTCAGGCCCAACGTCGCAATACAAACACCAGCGATCTGGTGTTTGTCCCTTGTCCACTGCCACAATCATCATGGTCCACTCATCAATTGCACACTCAATATTATCTTATTTTGTCAGTAGAGTCTGTTCATTCAAGTGTAGATAGTGCTTACCACCGTGAGTGTCAGTGCAAATCCAACCCATGGAAATGGATTGTAATACTTGGCCCATTTTATACCTTTGTTGTCTCTTTTCCTAAAAAGAATATGGTTGATTTTCTTGTAGATACTGGTGCAGCTAGGGTGGATTTTCTGAACATCAAACAGTGATCTGTTTGTAGAATGTATATCCATTGTTAACAATTACATGGAAAGTAAGCTAAATTGATCTCTGTCACAAGCTTCTGGTTTGCCTGTTTGGTGGTTGCACTGTCTCCCTCTTCAAACCCGTATGTCAACAGTGTTTGAAAGTCCAGTTGCTGGACCGATCAAAGACCAGCAACTGGACTGGACCAATACCCATTGCAACTGGACTACAGTTGCCAGTCCACGCACTTCCTCAAACTTCTGGTTACTGGTTTACACAGTGTTTAAAAAAACCATATGCACCCGGTTGCAACCAGTCTTTTTGCATCCAAGTCTGACACTAGTAACTACTATGGCAACATGACCTTGACTACTTCTGGAAGTTCCCACACTGCCATTTCCAGGTCCCTCATCAACAACTTCTCTATTCAATCATCATTACTTCCTCAATCTCATTTGACTGTGAACCAGCCATATCCGTCAGTGATTTGCGCCATATATGTTTCTCAGTGCCACCCCATATCACTAAATGTATTGTCTTGGCATACCAATCACTCTTGGTTAGCTCCATGGACACCTCTCCACTGCCTATCACAATGACTCCCACCTTGAGATATGCACCTCAAACCTGCTCTCAGGATTATAAATCTTTGTTTGTTTTTAATATCAATACCACTTATTATCCAAGCTACTGGAGCTGAAGGTCTTGGAACTGATGAATCAGGTCCGGAAGAGGAAGGTGTGGTGGTGGCCTATTGGGGTCGAAGGAGAGCAAGACCAGTTGTGGGATGAGGAGTGGGTCAACAAGTTCTTCTGTAATCTCTGAAAGATCTGGTGTTTCTTGTTGCCTGAATTTGATTCTCTCTAGCGAATTGTTGGTTTATATAGAGGAAAGTAGGAAGGTGGAAATGGCAGTTTCGACAGATGGAAGCAGAGAGACAAGGTTGTCCACAGCACTTGAGGAAAAGAGAACTCCTGAACGGTGGACAGAAAGTCGTCGAGATAGTCAATGTGACCAGGGGATGACAGGTGATGTATTTGAACGATGAGATTGAAAGGACTGAGAGCGAGGAGGAGATGGGATGAAACATTGGTTCCTAGATTGGAAAGATGGAGCAGGCTGTCCAAGGACTCTGTGCCTACCAGGTGGAACATAGGTCTCTCGAGGTCTGGAAAGACCTGAGGAAAAAGACTTGTCAATACTCTGTGGAGTCTGACGGGAATGTTCCAAAAAGGAAAGTTGTTGATTCATAGCAATCCACTCAGAGCACGTGATGTGAGTAGGCATCAACACAGGTATGGAGTCTCTGTGTTATATAATGGATGGAATACTCTGGGTCAAGGTGGGGTGAATAACCTTTAGAAGTTATATGCTTCTAAGTGCACAGCCAAGGGGTTCAAGTATAGAAGCAGAGGAATGATAAGGGAATATATCTCTAGTAGGAAACTTACTAGGAATGTATGAGTGATTGATATGAAGTAACTTGAGAGTAAATCGAGAGTTGCTGATGAGAGTATGAGAAAGAAGTATGTGGAAAACAACTTAGATTCAATGGACATCTAAGTCCATCTTATATACTACATGACTTGTTTGTACATGTTACGGTATATGGAATGTGGTGGATTATGTTCTGTAAGAGTCTAGCCAATAGCATATATGACTCTATTAGGCAAGAGCAATGGTATGGGTAAACCGTAGGTGTCAGGGTACGGGTACTCAACGGGTCTGGGTTCGGGTCTGTGAATCCCATGTCAATACCTGTGCCTTACTAATTACCTGCACCCATAGCATAACCCAGAGCTTATCCGGATTCCGAGCATGTGATAAGTAATAGGAGATCCAGCCACACAGATACTCTACTTTGTCATATTGTTTATAGGAACCAACAGCTCAAAGTCACAACTCCAACATCCACTTCCGCATCCATCAGTCATGTCTGAGACAGGAAAGTGTGTCCCAAAAAAGACGGACAAGGCCTGAGCTGCCCTCGAAGACCAGCTAGCTTCCAAAAAGAGTGATGGTCTCGGGGACTCGGATGAGCCCGACTGAGGCGATGACCGTGACGAAGCTTCTAACGCCGCAAAAAAACAGTGCCAACCCGACCAGGGCAACAACAAAGCTTCTAACGCTGTGAAAAAACAACGTCAAGTCAGTGTCAGTAATGCATTATGCGGCTCGAGGTGCTGACAAGTTTGATGACACACACCCTGACAGAATGGCAGGCAGGAAGCCTCCAAAGACAGGGAGACTGACCCAGGTGGTGAATCTGGTGACGAAGTCCAAATCACCATTGACTCAGCTGATGACACCAAGAACGTTCCAGAGACTTCTGGGGACGAGCTCAGTGAGTACTAATAGTGGTCACAAAGCATTACTTCACTTACCCTTGCGTACAACAGATCGGTTGATGAAAGATTGGCGTGTACCTGTCTATGGTTTCTTTGAACCACAGCCGCTGATTGTCAGGGTAAATGGCTGCTGTGCCCATGACTTCTTATGTGGCGCACGTGGCTGTGGCACGACAATCCATAGATACTTGGACAAAAAGGATGTGAAGTCCACCGGGAACTTGAGGAAGCATGTGAGGAACTGTTGGGGGGTTGATTGAGCTCATGAGACTGCGGATGGTGCAAAAGACGCCACCAAAGTGCATGAGGCACTTGCGAACGTAAAGGGTAACTGCAAAGATGGATCAATAAAATTAGTGTTTGAGCAGACGGGCAAAGAATGAGTGACTTACTTGCATCGGGCACATACCCATGAGGAAACATGGTACACCACATGCCACTTTGATGGAATGTTGATGAGCTGACCTGGGACCAACAGACTACAGCGCCGTGATTGTCCGCTGGGTGTCTGAGAGCCTTTGACTGTTCTCCATACTAGTCGAAGACAAACATTTTCAAGCATTAATGAAAATGGGATGGCCTCATTACTACTTACTGTCAAGATGGATAGTTGCCCGAGACGTTCGTCTTGTCTTTGCATGGACCCGAAAGAGAATTGCTACAATGCTGAGGGTTAGTAACCATCCATACCAATTCAATGGTTGAGCTCACAGTGCTTACTAGGAATATAACGGGAAAATGAACTTCACGACAGACACGTGGTCATCACCCAACCATCGGGCATTTGTGGCCTTCTGCATGCACTTGGAGCATATGACAATAGTCGCATACTGGTCTTGAGCTTGCGACGGCATTTGTGAAGATGCTAGACGAGTTTGATTTGGCTGATACTGAGGTTAGTACTGGGTATCCAAAGACATCCGATGCTAATCTAGCCTAGATATTGGGTGATAATGCATCAAATAATGATGCAATGATCGACTCACTGAGCGATCTCGTACTGGCATTCACAGGTCCCACGGACCAGACACGTTGCTTTCTGCACGTCATCAATTTGATAGCAAAGTCTTTACTGCATCAGTTTGACACCACAAAGATGGACTTGAATGGAAGTGGCGAGTTGGAAGACAAAGAATTGAATGAGACTGGCGATGGTGATGGTGATGGCATGGAAGATGAGGGCGATGGCAACAACGATGAAACCGTTCAAACCGATAGAGGAACTAAAGAGAACGACACGCCCCGTTAAAGCGGCATTGCTCAAGGTACGGACAAGTCATAAGACTGCTTACCTTCAAATCTAATCCATTCCCCAGACATGAAAACTAGGCTATAAAATTATTCATTCCACCACTATCCTCCTCCCAGCCTGGTGCGAGATCTTCGAAAAGTTGAAATTGAAGCTGACCTATCTTCTGCGGGATGTTGCGACCAGGTGGAATTCCATGTTCGATATGTTAGATTATGCCTTGCAACATCGAGACTCTGGCAGTGGATGGTATTACCCAAAAGTGAGAGCTTGGAATGAGGAAGTTTGAACTGTCCGACTAGTGTTTAAAGGTCCGGTTCGGTCCGGTCTTTTGCCTTTTTTGGAAAAGACCAGACCGAGACCGGTCCTAGAAATTTTCTGATATGAAAAAAACCGGACCAAGACCGAAAAAGACCAATTTTCGGTCTTTTTC